>JAQHUG010000357.1:551106-563630 GCA_028555095.1 Dicrostonyx torquatus
TGGGATTGTTCAGCTGCAAGCCCACCAGAAACCAGTCTCCTGCCCTATGAGGGTCTCATGTTCAGAGCAGCTGTAAGCACAGGAAAACAAGCTGTTTACTTCAGCAGGCTAGGGGTCACAGAAAAGTCAGGGTCTGAGGGTCTGCAGTCCCCAACAGTGTCTTAGTGTCACAAGCCTCTCACATTGTTTCTGGCACACTACATGTAGCAGTTCCTGTTTAAGCCTTCATCATCTCTCTGTCCTCAGTTACTGCCCCTATCCTTCTTATCTCCTTTTACACACTGTCTTATCTCTTTTCACCAGCTTTTTACACCCACGGTCTACCCCTACTTTATCTATTTCCTCTTTTAAAACAGCGTCCTTTCGATTTCCTTTCAATTACACAAACAATCCATGTATGCATTCTTCCTACCTCACTGGTAATCACTGTTTTCTGTCTGCTGAATATCTTTTCAGAGCTTTCCTATATATTTATATGCAGATAGAAGATTATCTGCTGTGGGGGGGGGAGGGGAAATTTCCACAAATGACACCATGATACAACTTCTCATTTTGTAACAACATGACCTGATGCTGTATCCATGTGAATATAAACTGCAAATACAATCCCACGGTATGGTCGAATCACACTTAATGAAGCTGCTCTATTGATGGACATATAGGCAGGTTAAAGGTTTTAAATATAATAGCCAATGCTGTGGCGAACACTATTGCTTCCTAGAAGCATGTGCTTGTGTTTTCTGGGCAACATAAAGGAAAGTGGAATTGCTGGGATCATGTATTATTTACATTCAGAAATTTAATGGGTGCTGCCAAATTTGCCCTCCAAAAAAATCGGTATCAATTTACACACCCACGTGAATGAAATTCCCTGGTGGTACTGGCTATAATATCATCTTTTATTTTTGCAAATCTGAGAGGGAAAAAAAGCCATTGTTTTATTTTGCATTTTCCTAACTGCTGGGGAAGCTGATGAGCATCATTTCATAATGTGGATTGTTCCATTTGTATTTCCCTTCACAGTCAATTATCTGTTTATCACTCATGGAACTGTAGAAGCCCTTCTTATGTTAAAATCCTTTCCTATTACACAGGTTACAAATATTTTTGTTCCATCTGTAGCTTGTTTTCACTTTTGCTTTATGGTATTTTACAGTTTGAAAAGTAAAATATGCCAGGCAGTGATGGCGCACGCCTTTAATCCAGCCCTGGGGAGGTAGAGACAGGCAGATCTCTGTGAGTTCGAGACCAGCCTGATCTACAGAACGAGTTCCAGGACAGGCTCCAAAGCTACTGAGAAATCCTGTCTCAAAAAAGCAGAGAAAAAAAAAGTAAAATACTTTTTAAAAAATGTTTTATTTTATCATTTTTGTTTACATGTATGTGTTTGGGTATGTACATATGAGTGCAAGTGTCTGCCACAGAGGCATAAGATCCCTTGGAGCTGGAGTTACAGGTGGTTATGAGTCACCTGCTATAGGTGTCAAGAATCAAACTCAGGTCCTCGGGAAGAGCATCATGTGCTCTTAACCATCAAATCATTGCTCCGGCCCAAACTACTTTTCCTTTAGTTAACTTGGACCTAACAAATCTTTCCTTCTCTGATTTTTATACCTTATTTCACAACTCAAAAAGCTCTCTGTATTCCCAAAGTTATAAAAATATTCTCCGACATTTTCTCTTTATATTTTTAGAGTTTGTTTTTGGTCCAAGAAGAATCTATTTTTGTAGCGATGTTTGTGTGGGAGGGTCTCGTTTTATGTTTTTCTAAATGGATGACCCATTTTCCCAGCATCGCTTCTTCAGCAGACCATTCTGGCCCTGCTGACTTAGAGATGAGATAGTTCCATGCACACATGCATCTGACCTTGTACTCACTTTCCTGTTCTTTCCCGTGTTCTGATGTCTCTATGTCCCATTCATAAGTAACAGTGGCAACATAAACCAGGTGGTGGTGGCGCACGCCTTTTAATCCCAGCGCTTGAGAGACAGAGGCAGGCAAATCTCTGTGAGTTCAAGGCCAGCCTGGTCTACAGAACTAGTTCCAGTACAGGCTCCAAAGCTACAGAGAAACCCTGTCTCAGAAAACCAAAAAACAAACAAACAAACAGAATGGCAACCTAATCTCTACCTACAATCTCCCGGGAATGAGCTGTCCTAAATACAATGGTCATGCTGCCAAACCCAATGGACTTTCAAAATGTTTTTCTTTTCTTTTTCTTAGACTTCACTTGCATTCCCTCCTAAATGCTACATAATGCTACTCTCTTTTGATTCTTAGCAATAAAAATCATAATCATAATAATGCCTTTTACTTATTAAGTATTTATTTATTAGCTATTCTGTGCCAGGCAAGGCTTCAGCATTTTTTTTTGTCTTCCATGTCAAGTATGTTTTGCCACAGCCTAATAATGTAAAGATTATTAGGTCATACGCATTTCACAGGTGTCTTTTTAAAAACTGATGCATAGACAATTGAACTATTTTGCCTAAGGTCCGTGGTCTAGCAAATGGCTATGTGAGATCAGAACCTAGGCCTGTCTGAGACCAAAGCTTAAATTCCTAGACACTCTTACTCTTCTCTCTAGCCTATCTTGAAATCTCTCACCCTTGGGTCCCCTTTTCTCCAGCACTCATTATTCCTTTATTCTTTCATTTGTTAGTAGTATTCAGAGTTTTTATGTGTTGGTTGGTTGTTTTCGGGGAGTGTTTGTTTACTTTGAGATGAAGTCTTATTATGCAGTCTTAGCTGGCCTTGAACTCATTAAATAGACTAGGTTGGCCTAGAACTCACAGAGGTCTGTGTGTCTCTGCCTCCTAAGTGGTGGAATTAAAGACACATGCCACCATACCCAGCAAACTTGTTGTTGTTGTATACGCACGTGCACGCGCACACATACGTGTGTGTGTGTGTGTTTAATTTTAGACAATATCCCATAATGCGACCATGCTGGCCTCAAACTCACTCTGCAGCTGAAGCTGGCCCTGAATTCCTGATCTTCTTGCTTCCATGTTTCACGTGCTGGGATTCTAAGCATGTGTCACTATGAACAGCAGAATATTACCAATCATTTGTTTGTTTGTTTGTCTCTTTGTTGACAAGGTCTCAGGTACCTTAGGCTGGCCTCAGATTCACTGTGCAGTGAGGATGGGATTGAACTTCAGATTCTCTTGCTTCTAACTTCCTGGTGCCACAATTACAGGTATGAGCTATTGTGCTTGGAGACAGTGCTGAGTACCAGCCCCAGGATTTTGTGCATGCTAAGCAATTACTCTACCAACTGAGGAATATCAATAGTCTCCATTTTAGTATTTTTGAGACCAGGTTTCACTGTGTAGCCCAAACTCTTGATCTTTCTGCTTCAGCCTCCTGAGGGCTGGGATTACCAAGTACTGTAACCACATGGGGAGAACACCAAACATGACTCCCACCATTTTGGGTTGTTTTGTCCTTATTTAAATATATGCCACAGAAAGCGCGGGACGTTCTGAAGTCCTTATCAATGCACATGCACTTACATACCTGTGCTGAAATGCCCCAGATAACATGTAGAAAACACTTTTTATAGGACATGATGGCACTGGTCTACAGTCCCACTGTTAGAGAGGCTGAGGGAGGATTATAAGGAAGGGGGAATCACGAAGTCAAAGCCTGCCTTTGATACAGATAGAGTTCAAAGCTAACCTAGACTTGAATAAGAAAATTTAAAAATGGCCGGGGGTATAGCTCAGAATTAGAGTGCTTGTCTAGCATGCAAAATCCTAGCTTCCATCCCCAGCACTTCGAGAAAAAAACAAACTGCTTTTTATTACAGGGGATTCCAGCTTACTTCATTTCTGCTCCCTACCCTAACCCCAGAGAAGCTTTATCATTTCCTATTTGTGCTTCCACTATTTGAATTCTAAAATACGTGTCTATCATATATTCTATTAATTTAGTTAGTTTTTCTTAAGACAAATTCTCAGTATGTTACGCATACTGGCACTGAACTCTCAATCACTCTGCTTCTGTCTACCAAGTGCTATGATTACCAGCACGTGCCACCATGCCCAGCTATCAATTCAAAATCATGAGAAACTACAAAGGATATTCTAGAAATCCAATGAGGTAGATTAGTGCCTAAGAGGCAGCATTTCCAACCCTGATGATCAAGACACTGTCCACACATGGAACACCTACAGCTGAAAGGACTGTGAGACATTTCATTGAAGACTTCCTAAAAAACATATGTAGCCGAGTGTAAGACTTAGATTGTGGCCCAACTACTCAATTGACAGCGAGTAGGATCTAAGTGATGCACAACCCAACAAGATTAGCGTAATAAGCAATCCTATAAGAAGAAAACAATGAGTGACTGGGGCCAGTGAGATGATGCCACAAGAGTAAGGCACTTGCTACAGGACCTGATGACATGAGTTTGAGCTCAGGGTCTCACGTGGTAGAAGGACAGAAGTGACTCACCAAAGTAGTCCTCTGATCTCCACACATATGCCATGGCACCAGTATGGAGTGCGTGTGCATGAGCACACAGAATAAGCAATTAATTAATGAGTAAACTGGGAGTGTGGGGGTCATGGGAGAGGGTAGAAGCTTGTAATATGAGGGTCCTGCTTCATTGGGGTTACTGTCCCGCCCAGTACCCCACAGCCAGCAAGCCCCAAAGAAAATCACACAGAGATTTTCTCTGTGTGAAATGAAACAGTGTATTAAGTTATACACTGATTGGTCCATTAGCTCAGTCTTCCTACCAGCTCCCATAACTTATATTAACCCATTGTCAGCCACATGGCCAGTACCTTCTCTCAGCTGGGCTGCTACATGTTGCCTTGTTGGAGATCTGCGCAGGAATGCCAGGGAAGCTTCCTGCTTCCCAAATCTCCTGTTCTCACCTCTACTTCCTGTCTGGTTTTCCCGCCTATACTTCCTGCCTGGCCAATCAGTATTTATTTAAAACATGATTGACAGGATACAGAATTGTCCCACACTAGAAGCTGAGAGAGAAGGAAGGGAGGGGAACGGACAAAAATGTATAGCTCAATAAAAACAATAAAAAACCCAACTACTTAATAAGTAAATGTAATTATTTCAAAAGAAAGGTGTCTTCCTTTTAGAATTTCATGTAAAAAAAACAGAGTTGGTTTCAGTTCTTGAGAAACTGCATGTGGAGTGGGGGTTAACAGTTTGGGCAGGGAAACGGGGGAAAGACAGAGAAAAGGAGGGAGAGCGAGAGAGAAACCAAACTAAGACTATATGAAAAAGCCTTGTGGAAAGCTACTAGCTTGTCAGCTAATTTCAAATAAAATTTTGGGCTGAAGAGATGGCTCAGGGGTTAAGAACTCTTGTTGCTCTTGCAGAGGACCTGGGTTTGGTTCCACTATCCAAGGGGCAGTTCACAACCGCTTGTAATTCCAGTTTCAGGGGCTCCCACACCCTCTTCTGGCTTCAAAGATACTACATGAACATGGTGCACATATGTACAAGCAGGATAAACTATCATTGCATAAAGTGAAAATAAATTAAAATACAGTTTTTGAAAAAAAAATTGGCTGAACAGATGGCTCAGCAGTTAAGAACGCTCACTGCAGCCGGGCGGTGGTGGTGCACTCCTTTAATCCCAGCACTTGGGAGGCAGAGGCAGGCGGATCTCTGTGAGTTCGAGACCAGCTTGGTCTACAAGAGCTAGTTCCAGGACAGGCTCTAAAGCTACAGAGAAACCCTGTCTCGAAAAACAAACAAAAACGCTCACTGCTCTCACAGAGGACCCAAGTTCACCAAGTTCAGTTCCCAGCATCCAGTCTGAATGCTTCACAACCACCTGTGAGTCCAGTTCCACGTGACCCGATGCCCTCTTCTGGTCTCTGCAGGCACCAGTACTCACACGCACATAGATGTTGTGCAGGTGCACAGATGAGTGTGTTTGCACACATGTGTGCTTGCACGTGTGCACACACACACACACACATATAAAATGGATTTTTTTTAAAAAAAGAGTCTGAACAGAGGTAGGTTATATGGGTGGGCAGTGCTGCTCCTAGGAGACAATAGGTTATGAGACAAAAACTTCAGGGTACAACACACCTCCCTCTGAGTCACTGGTCTTGCAGGGCCCATAGGTTATTACCAGTGTTCCTGGTTGCGCCTCCCAACTTAATATTAAGACATTCTTGCTAAGAAGATCACATTCTTTTACTGGACACAGAGAAATCAATGTGGAAGTGACCTGAAAACGTCTATTGGCTAACTTCCGTAGTGCTGGGAGGTGCTACCCAGGCCACTGGGGAACCAAGGACACCAATGATCTTATCTACTGCTGGAGCCAACAAATATTGATCTGCCAGACAAGATGTGTCCACTTCAGCAATAGCGTAACTGCTACGGGGCCACTAACTACTTTCTCATTGGGTCTGAGGCTGATCCAGAAGATGGAATCCATGTCTGTATTGTACACTTGGTCAGAAGCCTATTGTTGGGATAACAATAGGTCATAGGGGGAACCTACTGCTGCTGTTTTGCTGAAGGGACATCTTATCAAACCTCCTTCCAAATATTGATGTTTCTACCCATAGATCTGTGCTGCTCTCACCGTTGCTCAGGAAGGCTCTTTCTGCAGCGGGCAGCAGTTAAACAGCTGTGTGATCTCCACAAGACCCAAGCAACAACATTCCAATATAGCAGGGAGCAGGGCTCATGAGGCCCCCTCCCCTAGCTGAGAAGCTACTGCAGATGAGAACAGCCTGGGCTACAGGGCAAGTTCCAGACCAGAGAGGGATATATAGAAAGACCTTGTCTCAAACAAAACGAAATGAGCAAAACCCCAAATAAAAACAACAACAATAAAACCAAAGTCAGGCAGTGGTGGCGCACGCCTTTAATCCCAGTATCAGGGAGGCAGAGGCAGGTGGATCTCTGTGAGTTCGAGACCAGCCTGGTTGACATTGAGTTCCAGGACACCCAGGACTGTTATGCAGAGAAACCCTGTCTCGAAAAACAGCACAGAACAAAACACAAATGCAAGCTGGGTGTAGTTGTGAACTTTTAGTCCTAGCGCTCAGGAGACAGAGGCAGGTGGACTTCTGAGAGTCCAAGGCAAGCCTGGATTATATAGAGAGTTCCAGGCCATCCAAAGACACATAATGAGACCTTACTTTAAAAACAAATAAAACAACAACCCCCTCCCCCAAAAAAACCCTTCCAAACCCAAGGGCTGGAGAAAGGGCTCAGCAGAAAAGAGTTTGTACTCTGCTTCCAAGGAACTCAAGTTTGCTTCCCTACACCCACATCAGGCAGCTTGCCAACGCCTGCAACTCCAGCTCCCGGGAATCTGGTGCCCTCTTGTGACCTCTACAGGCCCCTGCACTCACAGGCAGAGACCCCACTCATACATACGCATGCACAAGTACACATGCTTACAAGTGGAATAAATCTTAAAAATAAAGGGCTGGGAAGAAGTCCCAATGAGTAAAGCACTTGCCACAAAAACATGATCTGAGTTTAGATCACCAGAACCCAGGCAAAGCTGGAGAAAGTGACACACATCTGTAATAACAACAATAATAAACCCTCCCAAACAAGACCGAAGGTGATAATTAACAACTAAGGTTGTCCTCTGACCTCCACACCTGCACCGTGGGACATACACTGTGGTACACACACCTGCGCTTGCACACACAAATACATACCCACAAAGAGGTGGGTTGTTTGTTTGTTTGTTTGTTTTTGATTTTTCGAGACAGGGTTTCTCTGTGTACAGTCTTAACTGTCCTGAAACTTTCTTTGTAGACCAGGGTGGCCTCGAACTCACAGAGATCCTCCTGCCTCTGCTTCCTGAGTGCTGGGATTAAAGGTATGCACCACTACCTCCTGGCTTACAAAGTTTTTTTTTACTGTTGAGTGGACCATCCTATGTGAGGACCCTACCAGCTTTTCCTCCTCTACCGTAGGCTTTATCACATCCTCATCTCAGCCTCATCCACCCCTGACACGCATCCTGAAGCCCCTACAACTTCTCCTGGCTCTCCTCCTTCCGCTTTGCTTAGACCTCCTTGGTCCCTCTTTCTAATCCCCGCCACCTGCTGACTTCACTGACATCCTGAGGCTTCTGAGAAAGCCTCTCTGACTTCTGGGCATAGACCTGACTGTTCTCGTCCTTGTGGTCCCATTGCAGACTGTCCTTTACTTCTTTGTACTCTGTCCTTCACAGGACATACTCCTCTCGGTGGAAATTATTTGCTTAAGACAGGCCTTCCCCATGAATGCCTTGGGAGCAGATATTAAGCCTTTCCTTTTTAGATTATTAAAGTACAGGAGGGCCCCACAGAGGGCTGAACAGACTCAAGGCTTCACTCACATGTAAAAAGACACCCTTCTTTTGGCAAAGTACGGAGTGGTACAGTTGTTATACACAGGGACCCTCTAATGACGCCACGTTTACAAGCTGCCTGCCCACGTCATTCTAGTGAGACAGGCTGGGCCCCAGAGTCTGTGTTCTCTCCAGGACTCCCATGGTAAGCCCCTTTCCTCCATTCACCTTTCCGCCCCATTGCTTCCTTACCTGTCCTCTTTGTTGATCTGGTCCCCAAAGCCCACGGTGCTCACAATCGTGAGCTTCAGCCCCACATTGCTCTCCTGGAGGTCATAAGTATTGGACCGGAGCTGAACACCTGGCTGTGTGTGGGTGGCTGGCTCCCCCTCGAACTTGGTGTTGAACAGGGTATCCATGAGGGTAGACTTGCCCAAGCCTGTCTCCCCTGAAAAGCAAAAGATATCGCACAGTGACTATGTAGCTACATGCATGTATGAAGGGAGAAGTGTATATACAAACTACAACACTAAATGAAAACCCATGCAGAAGTACATAGGATATAGAGCATCAGTTCCAGGACAAAGGAAAGCACAGACAGGCCAGCAGCAGACAGCTCATAAGCCTAGAGAACTGGGGAAATTTCCATTTTAGCCTTCATATTTTTTTTTCTGTTACTTGAAGCTTTACCTTGAGCATACATTGCTTTTAGAGGCAGAGAAAGAAATGCTATATGTACAGATAGAGGGGTATCATTATCTCTAAAAATAGACTGTCAAGAAATATAATATACTCTTATTAATGTTTATCTCTGAGTAGTGCGCTTATATATAATTCTCATTTTTCTTTAGTTTTTCTGTATTTCTGAAGTAGGACATGTAAATAAATGACAGTTGTTAAATAAACAGCCCCCCCCTCATGCCCTGCTTCAGGTTCTGCCAGGCCTAAGCAGTGTTCAATTCCACACATGTCACAGTTCTGTCTCCTAAGTGGGGAGACTGTATCTAACCTTGGCTTCTCCCAGCCTACATGACCTTCAGTGAGACCATTTTTTATCTACCGAGGAATGAACTTAAGCCACAAGTTCTTACATTTCAAACAAAGCAGGCGTTTGTTTGCTTAGCTAACATGTCAGCTGTGTGACACTAATGAAATCCAGCCACTAGAATTTCACACTTGGGCAATGAATGGGGGAAGGGTTATGGTGGACTAGTAAAGGTTTGGGGAAGTTATTCCTTGACACTAGAGGATGCCAAACCACGGCCTAGAACCAAGGAGTCTTTGGAGAATCAGACATCACAATCACACAGTAGAGAGAAGCTAGCGACATGGACTTCGGCAGGAATCTGAATCGAAGCCACAGCTGGGCTAGGTACTAAATGACTTAGAATCATCTCTATGGCTTCAGATTGTCTTTGGCGCCTCATCCTACTCCCAGTGAATTGGAAATACTAAGACTAAAAGTCAGTAGCTAAAGCCGGAGATGTTGCTCAGCGAGTAGAGTGTGGCTTTAGTATGAAGCCAGCATTGAAGGAACTGAGCATGGTGCTCTTCAGAGGCTCTTGGGTGCTTCTTCTTCTCTCAGTTGCCATCATGGGGGACCTGGAGCTGGAGGGACACCCTCTCTCAATGGCTGACACAGACTCAGCCTGAGACTAGAAGGCTGTCGCCTTGGGCTCAATAGGAAATGTGTGTGGGGAAATGACACGTGGCCTAACTGGGATCAGGTCAGCAGATTCCACCACGCTTCAGCAAGAAGGTAGGAACTTGGCAACTGGCTTCCAGCAGGAAACTCAATGAGTCCCAAGGGCTCAATTTCCCTCCCCTTCTCCCCAGCTCTCCCAGAGCGTGTCACAATGGAGAGCAGGGTTTCTTAACTCTTTGAACTCTTGTTCTTCCTCTCATTTTGCTTATTGTTGACATTGTACTGGAAACAACAATTTTAAAAAAAACATAGGGCCTGGAGAGATGGCCCAGTGATTGAGAGCACTGGCTGCTCTTGCAGAAGACTTGGGTTTAGTTTCCAGCACCCACATAGCAGCTCACAGCTGGCTGTAACTCCAGTTCCAGGGGGACCAAAACTGTCTTCTGGTCTCTTTAGACACCAGATATACACGTGGTACTCATATGTAACATGTAAGCAAACATTCATACATGTAATATAAGTAAATGTCTTTTTTAAGCAATTTGCCAGGTGGTGGTGACGTACATCTTTAATCCCAGCACTCTGGCGGTAGAGGCAGGAAGATCTCTGAGTTCAAGGCCAGCCTGGACTACAGAGCTAGTTCCAGGACAACCAGGGCTATACAGAGAAACCCTGTCTCAAAAAAAAAAAAAGAAAGAAAGAAAGAAAGAAAGAGAAAAAGAAAGGAAGGAAGAGAGACAAACCTTCCATATGTCACCACTACGTTGCCATGTGACAAAGTCTCAGCTCTGTCCCCAGTCTGGGTTCTAGTCATTTTTCCTATAAAAGGGCAAGGTTGAAATAACAATAGCGGGCCATTTTGTCTGGGAAGGGTGTTTTGGCTTGGTTTTGAGATGAGCTCTACCTCAGCCTCCCAAGTGCTGGGACTTCTAGACATACACCAATAGTATTTGCTTGTAGCACATTTATGTGCTCTCTGCCAAGACTGCTGTGAATAAATACACATTTTCTTTTCTTTTGTGTAGTGCTGGGGGATGGAACGAAGGACCTCACACACATGAGGCAAGCTCTCAACTACTGAGCCATACCCTCAGCCTCCAGAGGTTGTATTTGCTCCTTACAGCAAGCTTATAAGGTAGACACTATGGTTTTTTTTTTTAAATCTTTTTTAGTGCTGGGAATGGAGTCCACTCAAGTCCACCAGGTTAAACAAGAGCTCTACCCCTGACTGTGCACGGTAATATCTGGAAGCAGAGGCAGGTAGATGTCTGTGAGTTCCAGGCCAGCCTGGGCTACAAAATGAGACCCTGTCCTAAACAAGCAAACAAAAAAATAAATAAATAAACAAGCAATAAAAAGGTCTAGCCCTGAACTGTAACCCTGTCAGCCTCTAGACACAATTCACCCTTAATTTATAGTTAGGTTAACCAAGTCATTCACTAGCTTCATGAATTTGCAAGTTCCTCTTCCTGTCTGGACCCAGGTTTCCTCCTCTATACACTGTAGAGGAAATGACAGTCCGAGGTCACAAACTAATCCACGGCAGAGCCAGTATTTTCATCGAGGCGGGCAAGTAGCATATGCTTTGAACCAATACACTCTAGTGAGGCCCAAAGGCATGACCTACTGGTTCATTTAGTCGCTCAACAAGTATTTGCGAAGCCTCTGATCACAGCCAGATACAATTATAGTGGCTGAAATTACAGCAAAGAGCAAGATGGCCACGGTCCGTGTTCGCTTGGAGAGAGGTCTCATTCAGCTGTAAATGGTGGAACAAGCCAAGAGAAAATGCCGCTGAGTTCCACAGGGAGTTGTCCAAAAGGAAACACTCCAGGAACTAGAGTTGGCCACAGGAGTCTGTGGAGAGGGACAAGGGCACGCCTGGCTATGCGACCTTGTCCTTTCTCTTTCCTGTTCTTGCTGGGGCCTGGCAGACTGTGGTGGATTTCAGCTAGCACATGCAGCTTCCTGCGCCTCTTCCCCAACCCGTGTTCTATGTCATCGATAGCTTACAACCAGCTATGGTGGAAATAATGACACTATGCAAATCAGTGGATGCCACAAACCATGGGACTGTTTTCTCCCGTGGTGCCTCGTTAGCCAGTGACCGACCACTATGGCAGCTTCAGGCTAACACCTGCCTTTCCCAGAAATAGAAGAATGGAGACATTAGCCCCTGACCTTCAGAGACTACTACCTACCCTTTGCATACCTCTTGCAGCAAAGCCTCAATTCTGCTTGTCCTGAGTGTGTTTTCCAAGTTCAACAGAGCCCAGTTGAGCCTGGAATCCTGAGCAGCTTCAAAGTAAATATTATCATTATGAGCCTTTGTGTTCTTCATGGCCATCAGCACTGCCAGCACATTTAGATGGGTAAAGGTTCTTTGGGGCTCTTTCCCCACAGTACAAAACACCAGGTCCCAGAACATTGGTATTACCTGCACAGGTTTGTCTTTCTCTCTCTCTCTTGTTTTTTTCGTTGTTGTTGTTTGTTTGCTTGTTTGTTTTTTCTTTTTTTCTTTTCTTTTTTTTTTTTTTTTGGTTTTTCGAGACAGGGTTTCTCTGTGGCTTTGGAGCCTG
>JAQHUG010000357.1:563635-574756 GCA_028555095.1 Dicrostonyx torquatus
GCTGGAACTAGCTCTTGTAGACCAGGCTGGTCTCGAACTCACAAAGATCCGCCTATCTCTGTCTCCCGAGTGCTGGGATTAAGGGAATGCACCACCACAACCCGGCCTCAGATTTTTCTTTTGAGGCCTCCTATAAGGATGTCTACAGTCACAGGATACTCAAAATCTCCAAAGCTAAGGGGTTGGGATTATGATTTTTGATGGGGTGGGGATGAGGGAGTGTTACCTCGCTTGGTATCTACTGTCAACCTTAGAGAATCTATCAGACTGAGGTCATATATGCTCACATCTTTATGCTTAGCTAAAAATCATAATAATCATGGATGGGAATTATTGGCACAGTCAATTTATTGCACTCTAATTTAGGCTCTGGATTCATAAAAATTCTCTTTCCCTCCTCTCTCAATTTCAACAAGCACCCACGCACTTAGGCCCACATAAATGTACAACACTTACTCTGCTGGATGTGGGCATAAGATCAGCAGGCCAACATCAAGATAGACAATAAGGAAAAAAAACTGCCCTAGCTCTCTGAGTAGCTCTCAAGGCTAGCACTGCCATAATTTGACGCTAAAAATACTTCAGGTAAACAATTTCTGGAACGAAACAGAAGCATTTTCAAACGGTCACCAAGGAGGTAAATGTGACAGTCACATACAGGTACTAGGCATAAGAACACAGACTCTAAAATTCCTGCAGGAGTAAAGATCACCTTCAGTCACCTCACTGTGGACTCTCTGCCAAGTCCTTGACAGTTCACAGCACTATAGCTGGGCTGAGATGGCAGTCTCAGAGTCACTTTTGACCTTGAAGCAAGTTGAGGGTTCTCTGAGCCATGGCAAGGGTATGAATACAGCAAGAGAAGAGGACGCAGACACTGTAGGCATCTTTTGTTCCAGTATAGAGACCAGTTTATCCAATGGTCCTATCTACAGGCATTACAGGAGGACAGACATTTCCTCAAGCTTGAGAAGCAGAACGAAAAGGTCTCTGACTCCTTGGGGATGAAAGGGTTTTCGTTTCTTCCCTCCCTTCCCTTCTGAGAGAGCCTGCCCCACTCCCTTCAGCAGCTTCATGCCATCAGGTGCATGTACGCAGAAGTGCTGCAGACAGCAAGAACTATCCTGGTGGGAACGTGAGCTGACTTATCCCACTCATTGCGTCTTGATCGTGGCTGCCTCTACCTGCAGAATCTTAAGATTCCTATGAGACATTTCCCTACACTTTGCCATCAGAGTGTCATTCTGAGTCACAAGGCTTTGTCAGTCCAGTCTATTGCTCTAGGTTGAAAGGTTGCTTATGGTGGGTTTGTCGTTTTGCTTTAATCTCCATTTCAGCACAGGTCATAAGGCATTCTGGGAGGAATGCCAAGGGAATCTGGTATGTGTGTGCACTGGGATATTTCAGTCATCAAATATTGTGTGAAATAAGTTGGCCATTAGCCAAAGATTGATCTTGTTAGCTAAACAGAAATTTGGTAGTGCCAATAATAGACGTGATGACATTTGTTCTTGAGGTTGATACCCTGTCTCACATTTATTTTCTATCCCTGTCCTAATTAACACCTAAATATGACTGTGAGATAGACTTGGCAACCTCTGTGTAGACTCTAAGGCCTCTGATGTGTATTTCCACGAAGCACATATTTTTGTCTCATAGGCTCCAAAGCTGATACATGGGAATGAGTCACTTTTGCTAGTGAGTGAGCCTCGCTGACTGCCTGTCACCCATATTTAGAAGTGACCTTATTGCTCTGTTTGTCCTTACAAGTACAGTGAATTCCCTCCAGGAAGTGACCTGGTAAAGAGTACTAGAAAAAGAGGAGAAAAAAAAAACCAAGAAAATGAATGACTTCAAAAAATTTTGGTCGGGTGGTAGTGGTGCATGCCTTTAATCCAGCACTTGGAGGCAGAGGCAGGCGGATCTCTGTGAGTTCGAGGCCAGCCTGGTCTACAAGAGCTAGTTCCAGGACAGGCTCCAAAGCTACACAGAGAAACCTTGCCTCAAAAAATCAAAAGAAAAAAACTTGAAGACCTTTATTTATTTGTTTGCTTGTTTATTCAAGACAAGGTCTCATCATGCAGCCAATGTTAGACTCAAATTCACAATCCTCTTACTTTGGCCTCCTAAGTGCTGGGGTAATAGATCTAAACCACCACATCAAGCAGAAAAAAGAAATTTTCAGTGCATTAAACATTAAAGCATATAATTCAGTGGTAGTTTGAATATATGATGTGAACGAGTTCCCCATATGCTGTATACAAAAATAAGAAAAGGAAATTAACAGAAGTCTGCAAATGTTCCAGCCAGTGTGAAAATTGGCTTTATTATGGTATTTATGCAACCATTACGGTTTGGAAGGGGGTTGGTGAAAATATGCAGGTATACTTCTCTTTCACTTGGGGTTAAAATTATACGTTACCACTGTGTTTGTAAATTGGGGATTTTTAAGGTTACAAAACACATTCTTAAAGAATGACAAGGTACTATTGTCCCTCATGTTTGTTTGATGGTACTCAATGATTTCCAAAGCACTTTTGTGGTCTCAGGGGATGTTGCTGGCAGTGGTTAGAGGCAGTGGGAGGAATAAGAGGTCAGCCAGGCCTATATCCCTGCTTTATGGCCCTGCCAGTTCTTCCATGTTGCCTCAGGTAAGTCCCTTGTCCTCCTCGATTCTCCTCTCCAGGAGGATGAGGTTGCTATTCCCAGGCTTCCTTTGCATCCTGGGTGCCAGAACAACTAACGTGAGAAACTGTTGAAAAGTATAGCAAATGCTTCCTGTGGGCTCAATGCATTTGTTCACTTCACAAATATCATCACTCTGCTTGTACTATGATTGGCACATCAAGTGGACTCAAACAATGCCTCCCCATATAGGTATGCTGGTGTGTGACCATGACCCCGACACCTGGGAAGCAAAGGTAGGAGGACAGAGAATTAGAAGCTAGCTTGGGAGACTTGTTGAGGTCCATGCTAGCCTAGACCACATAATGAGACTCTGTCTTAAACCATCACAAAATAAAGGCCAGGCAGAGATACAGGTAGGGGAATAAAAGATCTTTGTACACAGCTGTGTGATTCCTTCGCTGAAGTTCCAACTGTACCAAGCCCACACAAACTGCAGAGACCCGGCCAACTACCCACCACTGGAAGGTGGCGGGCATCTTTATTTCCTCAGTCATCACCTCCCTCCCAATTCTGCCCTGGTTCTCATCTTCTGCCATCAAAAAGGACCTGACAGCAGTGACCGAGCCAGCCAGCCCCCTTTAGCAAAATTTTCCACTGAGTCTCACAAAGGTCTGTTTTTCCCCCAAGGTATGGCCTCCGATTCTGGTCTGGGCAGAGGGAAAAAAAGTAATTGCAGCTGGCTGCTTACAAAAATAAACAAAGGGATAAGAGGAGGAGGAGGGGCAAGTCTGCTACTAGATGAGAATGACACATTATTTAACCTAATTACCTGCAAAGCCACATCTAGCCATTAAGGACCTATATCCTGTAATAGAATTTCCTGCCATGGAAATACTCACCCACACACAGGATGTTGAAGCAGAAGCCCTGGCTGACTGACTTATTCACCAGCTGGTCAGGCAAGCTGTCAAACCCCACATGTCCAGCCAGGGGGACAGTTCGGCAACCTTCGCCCTAATTTGGAAAGAGAGGGAGGAGAGAAAATGACAATGTGCTTAAAAGCCATGTGGATCTCTACAGTCCATCCACACACACTCTGTCCTGTGCCAGGAAGTAACAACCACAAAGGCCCAATGTGTCATCTCTTCCCTCAACCCCCCCAACACACACACACACACACACACACACACACACACACACACACACATACACACTTCAAAGCAACATGGCCCATCAGCTTAGAAATCATGGATGCTCGAGTCCAGGTATCCAGTTGGTTCAGGAATAAATATTACTGTACTTCTAGATGGAACAAAGGATGTGGCCAGCTTACCCAGGTTGGCACTGGATGTGCCAAACTTGGATGAAATCTCAACTTAATCATCTAGAGGCTAGGAAGCCTCGCTGAGACTCAGTTTCCTTGCACATCGATCATATGAGATAATATGATGTATTTTAGAGGTCATGAGAGGATAAAATCTGTTCATTAATGCCTATAAGGAGCTTAATATGTGTACACACATTCCATAGATGTTCCAAAGCCCTTGGACATCAGTGAATCTTCTTTCTCGGACACTTTGAAGACCTACCAAGGTGGTACAGCACAGAGGTTAAGAGCACAGATTTGGGCAGGCAAGATGATGGCTCAGTGGGTAAATGTGCTTGCTGCCAAGCCTAATGACTTCAATTAGACACCTGGAACTCACATGGTGGAAGAAGAGAATCAGCACGTGTGTGACACCAGCACACACACACACACACACTAAATCTAAACTAATTTTTAAAGTACAGACTTTTGAATCAGGCAAGTCTGAGTCAGAGGCCAACTTCTGCAGGTCAACCTCTAACAAGCTTCTTAACCCTCAGCGTCTCCCTTACAAAGCCAGGAGTTAGTAGTTAATGTGAGAGTGTACAGGACAATACTCCTTATGCACACAGCACACTGCCTGGCACGTGGAAGGCATCCAAACAGTAGCTGCTCTTATCACATCACTATATGGTTGGTTATCCTTGGACCCCACGCTGGCCCACCATCCAGTAAAACACTGTAGCTCCCTCTAGCTTGAAGGGAGCTGTCTCCAGGCTTCCTCTGGTTCCCTTGACTCCACAGGGGTCAGCCAAGCCACTCCCAGCCCTGGAAAGCAGAGGGCCAAGGCTTCTTATAGTTAAATGGTTTTATAAACAAGGAGAGTCTCAAACTCAGGCACATTTCCAAAGAACCAAGGGGAAGGACAAAAAGGGCCTGCGAGTAGTCAAGAAATATGCCAACTGCTAACGGTCACAGCCAAGGGTGGGGTGTCAGGAGAAGGGTGGGGAATGGAAGCTGGAGGCAGACGAGCTTCACAAGAATGATGGGCTATGGAAATAGGCAGAGATTCTGTGGGGTGAGGCTGCACCAAACTTTCCGTAACTAGCACGATGCCAAGAGCAACCCAAAAGGCCTTGGCTTGTGCCAGGAGGCCTGTACCAGCATCCTAGGCTGTGCCAGAAGGCAGCTCTTACGCTAACTGGACCTGCTGCTTGACTCAGTGCACACCAGAATGGATGGGATGCGATGGTGGAGGAGCCACTCTCAGCCACGGATGTAGTCAGACAGTCCCTTCACCTAGTTGGGGGTCTCCCCGCTCCCATCACTGCCATTAGATCCACCAAGAGCTTGTGATGGTGACTACCATCCGGCACATTCATTCCTCTCTGACTTTTCTCCACACAAACTTCCAGCCGAGCGTACTCGACAGACTGTCATATGCCGCCACTCAGTCCGACTAATGGATTCCTTGCTCCTCACCTAGAGACAAGGAGCTTCACGAGAGACGCGCAACACGTTGCTCCACACCCACTTCATCCCTTTCCACTTCCTTTTTTCTAGTTCCCACTTTTCCTTTTTGCCTAAAGCACAGAGAAAGCTGGAAGTTTACCACCATTGGTGCTCGGCGCTCGGCAAGGCAAAGAGCCTTAAGAGCCAATATGCTCTCTCCAGGGAGCCTCCTACGTAGCAGGCTTCAAAATTGGGACAGACTCAGAGATGAGGTTTCCTGAGCCATATTTTATCATCTCTTTCTGTCTCCACGTTCTGCATTTTGAGACTTCAAGTGCTATGAAGTCCAAGGAATTCTCAATCTAAAAATAGCGGACGGGGTGGGGGGGGTAGCACCTTACCTTTAAATTTCACTTCACCGTGAAAGAATTGCCAAATATGGGACCCAGGATGTAGTTCGGTTCGTAGAATGATTGCCTAGCACACACAAACCCTAGGTTTAACTTCTAGCGCCACAAAAATGGGGCATGGTGGCAGACAACTCTAATGCCCAGATTCTACAACTAAGCTATACTCCCAGCCCCAGTTCCCCACCACCACCACCTTTTGAGTCTCAAGTCAGGTCAGTTGACTTTAACCAGCATTTTTTTTCTCAAGGTGTAGATGTCAACCTGCCAGTTCGATCCCTTTGGAGACATAGCCTGCCCCTACTTCCTTGTTCTTTCCATCAGTCAAGCATCTGCAGGCGGAATGAGCTTTCAACAATTCCTGCACGCAGGGCTGGCGAGATGGCCCAGTGGTTAGGAGCACTTGCTGTTCTTTTTTTTTTTTTTTTTTGAATCCTGAGAACATTTATTTAATTTTGCATAAAGCTTCATAAAACACAGCCAATGCTAGACAACCCATGTTACCAACTCCTCACCAAATGAAAAATAAAAAGGTGTCCATGGTAACTTATTTGGTGGGGAAGGGGACTCTTATGCCAAGAGAATTGTCATCCTGATCTGCCATGAGAGAAGGATCAATTTACTTGACTTGAGATCTTCAGGCGACAGAGCAGCCACAGCTACAGATGGCTTTGTGGTATCGGGACTTCTTCATGCTTGACTCCACCACCGCCTCCTGGGCCCGCTGAATCTCATGGACAAGCAGAGCAAGGGCTTCCTCTACACCTTGCCGTGTCTTGGCTGAGGTCTTCACGAAGGGGGCTCCCCACTTGTGAGCAAGGACAGCTGCAGCAGCATGAGCATCTCCAGTAGTGGTCACTAGGTCACACTTGTTGCCCACGAGTATTAGAGGATGCTTCTGATGAGGGCTCCAGGACGACCATATCTGCTGTAGCTGGTCCAGAGATGAGGGGTCGTCGAGAGCAAAGACACCCAGCACGCCATCACCAGCTGCCAAGCACTGGTCACGAAGGGACCTGTGAATATCTTGCCCCGCTGTGTCCAGCACATTCAGAATGTAGCCCCCGTTGTCCAGGGCCACCTCCTTCCAGTAGGAATCCTGGATAGTGGGGTTGTGGTCTTTGACAAAGCAGTGGTGGGTCATCTGGATAGTGAGAGCACTTTTCCCACCACCACTTGCGCCCACCACCACGGCATTGTACTCCGGAAGCTGCCTACCAGCATGTTTCCATTGTGCCCAAGCTTCATGGCTTTCCTCTGGTGATCCTGTGCACTGTGTGTTGGAGCTCAGGTCCAAGATGCTAGACCTTGTTGGCAATGCCATTTTCCCAGTTGCTGTTCTTGTAGAGGCTTAGGTTCCCTACACTCACCATGGTTCCTAACTCCAGTTTCTGACCTCTGAGGGCACCAGGCACACACATGGGGAGTATACAAATTTGCAGGCAAAACTCTGATCACATAGAATAAATCTAAAAAAGTTAAATATTACATGGATCATGGCATTCCCTGCTCAAAACACCCCGAATTCCCTAAGCTCATTGCTTGTAGAGTAAAGGTTATATCCTTCCTTTCCCTGTTTGGGACTCTTTCCATTGCTGTGAAAGATAATGGTGGGCACATGGTAGGTGTTTGGTAAATTTTCACTTTGGGGCAGGGTCTCAAGTAGCCCATGCTTGTCCCAAACTCAACATATTGCAAAGAAGTCTTACTTGCACTGTTAATCTTTTTGCCTCTACTTCCCAAATGCTTACATTAGTAGAAATTACTAGAAAACATAGAAATTAACAGGAAGAAAATAATAATCATCTATCATATTCCCATTCTCCCAAGATGAGCAATATGTGCATGTACTTCCTGCCAGTCGGTACACCCTTATTTAACAAAGCAGGGTTACTGTTACCTGTTCTTTTGCACAATCTGACTTAATGCCCTGACTCGCAGTGCAGATGCTCTCTTGAGTAATTAGGTATACTTCTAAATCATTAATTTCATTAAGACAGCATCTTTGTAAAGATCCATTTTATTTTCAAAGATGTGCACTTGTATGTGTCTGTTTATAGGTATGTGCACATGAATGCAGGTGCCCGCAAAGACAAGAAGAAAGAGTTAAACCCCTTGAAGCCAGAATTACAGGCCAGTGTAGTCCATCTGATGTGGGTGTTTGGGATCAAATGCAGACCCTCTGTAAGAGTGGTATGGATATGAGCGTTTAACCACTGAGCCATCTCTCTGGGCCCCCAAACCACTATTTTCATTGGCCATGTAGCATACCCATGAAGGAATCTCTCTCTCACACACACACACACACACACACATAAAACTTCTACTGCTGGACAGTTAATGTTATCTCCAGATTTTCTACATACAAAACAACAACAAAACAAAATAAACAACAGTTTTTTTTTTGTAGGGTTGCAAATGTCTCTATTTCCTAAAACTGAAGCCTGCTGGACCAAGGGGTTCATATATTTTTTACATCTATTTGTTTGTTTGTTTGTGACAGCATGCATGCCACAGTACCTGTGTGGAGGTCAGGAAACAATCAGTAAGAGTCAGCTGTATCCTTCTAGGTGGGTCTTTGGGGCCAAACTCAAGTTTTCAAGGCTTGGAAGCAGGTACCTTCACTCCTCGAGCCATCTTGCTAGCTCCAAAGGCTCACACATTTTAAACACTGGTAGATCACTTAGCAGAGGACAGTACTAACGTGTGTTTCTACCACTACTGTGTGTATGTTTGTGTACCCATGAAGCATCATGGGCTTTTATCTACTGGGAGCTGATTCATTGGAAAATGGTATCACATTCTTTAATCTGCATTTTATTGGCGACAGTAAACATGTTAAACGCTTTCAACTGTGTATGTAAATTATCTAAATTAACATCATTTAAGGCGGAGAGAAACTTTAGGAGTGAGATGTGCTGTCTGAGAGGTAGTAGAGGGAGGGGAAAGCTAAAGAATGAATATTGGAAACACCCACAGAACACGGGAAGGTAAAGGGGATTTTACAAGAGGGGTAAATATTGAGAAAAATAAAAGATGACCCGCTTCCTGTCATCTGAGGCCAAAAATAAAATACTAAGAATTACAGAGAAGTAACGACAGATTTGCATTTAGTGATGTCATCGGTGACTTGGGGTGTTTATTTCTTTTGTGTCTTTTATCCAGTGTCCACTGTACCTAAATGAACTAGAGAACCTGGAGTCTTTGGACATGGGATCTGTTTGATGTGTTTTCCTTGCTATTTACTAGGTTGAAGGAGTCAGATTTTGTCTCAATCTCTGTGGTTAAGAAAGCATCCAAAAGCATCTGTCCAGTTTTTGATTTAGGAAATTGTCTGGGGGGGTACCTGTCTTGCTTTGATCTTACATCAAGATCATCCCTGTTCAGAGAGAAATATGTGGATGCAACTTACAGACAGAATACTGGGCTAATTGTTCACTGACCCCAGGATAAGCCCTCGAAGTGTCTTTCCTTCTCTCTTACAGCACCGCTGGTGCCTTATCTCTTTAGTCCTTCTCCTTAAGGTGGTATAATTAATTGAGATCCTAATTACTCTGATTGCAGTTAATTGAATGTTCACTTAACTACAGTATGCGGAAGAGGAGATGGAAGTAGAAACCTGGCCCAGCACATCTAACACTGAAACCTTACCTTGCTATCCTGACTAGCAGGTGGCACCATGTTCACGACCACGAATCACTAAAATCATTCATCTACCATAATCACACAACCACCTCTGTTAGGTGGAACTTCACACAAAGATTTCTGTACGAGGAAAGACATTAAAGCATTGTTTACAGAAATGAAAAACTAGAAACTCCTTAAATGCTGGACAACTGAAAAATAAATTATGAACACACATTGTCTGGAGCAATCTATAGCCAGAATGCAGCAGGTCCGTACGTATTGATGTGAGAACCTGCAAGACATAGTATAAGATGGAAAACAGTAGCTGTGGGGCGTTGTGCATAATGAGTCCCTGTATGTCCAATGAGTCTGTGTAAGTATGTGTGTGACGAGACCTAGACAGATGCATGAAAAGACACCAAACCAAAAGATACCAATAGTTACCTCAGGGACAGGAAGAGGAAATCAAGGGCCTAATCAGAGGTGTAGTCAGCTTTGGTAGTGTTTGATTCTTTTATAAACAGACGAACTCACATGCTATCTGCAATAATTTATGGATATTTTTAATAAGAAAAGGAAAGCCCTTGCTCACTGGGCTTCAGAGGAGGGTAATTAGGATATAGAGTCTGTGAGGAGCTAAAGGAAGGCAAAATGAAAAGGTGCTCCTGAGAACTGAGAGAGCCCCCACTTCCCTCCTCCCCATTCCATTTCCTGTTTGCTCCTCATCTGCAGTCACCTGTGGTTTTCAAATACGTTATACCGCATTTTGTAGCAGAGGCAGAAACGCTGCTCTCGCTCTCTTCCGCCTTCTCCCAAGGACACACCAATTTCAGTTTTTAATTGCGTATTTATAGGGTACCTATTAAGAACAATGAGTTATAGCGCTTCCCGCTGTGTATCTTTCGCCTGTTGCTGTTTTTTGGAAAGTAACGAGTCCTAGGAACACCCAATAGGAGGACAGCTGTCCTCCACTGCCCACTGCCTCTCCAACATCCAGGGCAGAGAAAGCAAGTTGTTAAGTGGGCCCACCTGTGTCAATAGAGAATTTCCTGTCTCTGTTCAAACCCAAGGTAGCTAAGTTAGCGTGTGTCATCCTCAAGGATGAGGCGGAAACGCCCGGGACTCATGACTTCACTTTCCCTTAACTTTCTCCTCTGGCCTTATGCACTCAAATGGGTTTATCAACAGCTTCTTTGACCGCTTAGTGGCGGTCCAGTCCTTCACTCTTCTCTCATTCTGTCATACTGGCACTGCGAAAGTGCCAGTCCCCTAAACTTTCAAAACCAATTCATCTATTCAATGACATATGATGGAATATTAAGCAACTAATGAAAATATTTCCTAACAGTGCTTAATAACATGAGGAAATACTTGCCAAAAACTGTTATATAAAGCAAAGCAAAACAAAACAAAACAAAACAAAAAACCTTACACACATGGGAGCATCCCAGTGAGCAGTGTTAACAGGTTACTTTGGTGGTAGCCTTTCTGTTGTCCTTTTTTTTTTTTTCTAGAATAGGCATACTTCAGTTTTATAATCTGGAAAAAATGTTTTGTTTTGAAAAAAGACTCTATGATGATACATTCCTACGCAGGAAAGTGGCCTCAGATATTTTAGAAAAATGTTTAACTTCAACCAGAAAATGCTTCACACACTGTAACACGAGAGCTGGCTTGTTGGGGTTACTGTCCTGCCCGGTA
>JAQHUG010000357.1:575071-624436 GCA_028555095.1 Dicrostonyx torquatus
ACTTCCTGTCTGGTTGACCCGCCTATACTTCCTGCCTGGCCAATCAGCATTTATTTAAAACATGATTGACAGGATACAGAATTGTCCTGCACCAACACACAGATAATCAGGAAGTTTGGTTAAGTAAAGCCTTTAGCATCTGGGCAATTTTATTATATATAAGACATTTGTTTTTACAAGCAATACAATAAATTTTTATTATCTTATTACTACATATAATACATAACTTACTATTAAACAGTACAGCATAATTATAGAGTCGTGTAAGCCAGAAGAGAAATCATAAGTCCTGAAGCATGTCAGAAGTCCTGATAAAACCTCCTTTGTAGCCTTCAATGTTGACAAAGGAATGGAAAGTACTATACCATCAGCCTTGAGAGCCACAGAAGACCAATAAGGGCCAAAATTTTAACAAGAAAAAAAATGAAAAAGAGGGTAGCCAACACATCAGATGCCAGGAGTGTTCATGGGCTGATGGAGCATGACTAAGAAAAGCCTGCTGCTACAATGTCCTGGACTGGGAGAGAAATTTAGGGAGCATTCTAAGGAGAAACAAGGCTTGCCAAAGCTTCAGTGGGGAAGCAGTTTAGGGGACCTCGGGGAAACACAAAGGAGGCCATCTTTCCTATACAAAGATGAAAACGCCTCGTTGGCAAAGCAGATAGATGAAACTGATCTTAATACCCAAGATAAATTCCAAAGTGGCTTCTCGTTCTATAAAAAGATTCATAGCAGGACTCCATTAACTAGCCAGCTCCCCTAGTGCATTTGAAGTGGGAGTCCACGGACAAACATTGGGTTGTCGTGTGTCTTTTATAAAAAGTCAACAGCTATATACACCTCTGCAGACAGGCAATGTTCAAATGGGTGTTTCTAGTTCAGCTGCAGAGACCCTGCTGAGCTAAAAGCATAGGTTCCTTCTCCAAAACTCTTTCCTCACTCAGCTCAGGGCTGAAGGAGGGAAGGGGTGGAGCTCAGCTCTGCCACCTCATTCAGAAGCAGAAGCAGACAAGGACCTAACAGAATAGAGCATGGACAGCAAGGAGACATAAGGACAGCACAACTTGAGAGCTGGAAACTCCCTCAAAGATCACCTAACCCAAGGCCTCTTTTGGCAAAGGGGGAAATGGAGACCTTGGAGTGGGGGAACGGACTTGTCCCCGAGTCATTCAGTGATTTAGAGGCAGAGAATGATGCTAGGATCCAGGCAGACTGCTTCTCTCAGCTGGAAAAGCTGACTTAAATACCAGATGTATTTCTTCCTGCTGCTAAAATTCCAGGCCATGAGGCTCCTGGCTTGATGCAGGTAGGAGTGAAAAGGGATAAGGAAAATGAACTGGAAGTTCGTGGGCTCGCCTCGATAGCTCTGGCCAGCAGAAGGCAACCAAGGCAACCAATGCTCCTGAGGTCTGTGCTCCGACTCTCGCCTCTCTTCTCTTCCCCCCTACTTTTCTCTCTGCTTTCCTTCTCTCTCTTCTGACTCCAGCATGATCCTAGGCTTGGCCAGCTGCCCAGCTCCACTCAAGAGCCCCAGAGCTAATGAGTCTACCTAACTCAACAAGCCATTGTCTAGGTAAAATATCTCCACTTAGACCAGGGGTGACCCCTGCTCTGGGTGGGTCAACGTTCCCACAAAAGCCACACATATTTCCTTTAAGTCAGGCAGTTTGAACAGTTTTCTAGGTGTTCTGGTCATTGTTACCTCCAATCAGAGTCTTGGGGCTTTTTTTTTTTTTTTGGAAAGAAAAGGTTTACCCATAGGCCTCTGGGTGAATGCCCAACTACCCTCTAGGGAGCCTGAACTTGCCTCTGCCTCCATCTGGTCTCGTTTAATGGGGATCTGAAAAAAAAAAAAGCAGCTCTTGCTTCTGCGCCAGTGCTCAGAGCTGGGGGCCTCTGCTGTGAGAGGAAACTGAACACCACCTCGCACCTCATCAGGGCCGTGAGGGGAGAGCTCTGCTCCTGTTACCTCAGGGTCCTTGTTAGGGCTTTCAGAGAGTCCTGGCAGGGGTAGCCGGAACCCTGAGGCTTGTCCCTGAGACAGCCTGGAAATCTTTCCCTGGTCACAGGAATGACCCAACTCCAGGGCCAGCTGAGAGCCTGCTGCATAATGCAGCAGATGGTGATGGCTGTCCCTAGTGGGGAGATGCTGGAGGAGAGGAGAAGCTGGAGGAGAGACGAGGAGAACGTTAGTTCTCACTCTCCTGAGCATGTGGCCTCCTTCCTCTATGCAGGCAGCCCAGAAACCCACGGTTTCAAATCCCCGCAGCAGAAGCAGCCTCCTGCCAAACCGAGGAGGAAGGGGTCTGTGTTTCTAATTTATTCTGTACCCCCTCCAGTTGTTACTTAAAATAATCCATCATTACATGGCTGGTGGCTCCAAGATTTTTATTTAAAGCAATATGGAAAGAGAGAGAGAGAAAGAAAACCCACACAACCCGTGACTGTGCTATCTTGGATTTAAGCTGAGAATCTTTTTAACATCAGAGAGTCTCCACATCACTCAAGTCTGTTTTTCTCTGACCGCCTTGGGGATGTTGGCAGATGCAAGGAGAAGAGGGAGAAATGAGGACGTGGCAGAATTTTTATTTCTTAGAAACACCTTGGAAAGGCCAGTACCTTTAAAAGGGGAGTCTGTGTAATCTGGTGGGTGGTTCATTGTCTATCCACTGATCAGCAATAACACTTTGGATTAAGTCTCTTGCTTGCTGCAGGTATAACATGAAAAGACCAGGAGTACCAGCCCAGGAAGTTGTTGGGGGAATAAAATCAAACAGATGGAAGCATTTCCAGAGAGCTAAGCATGTTACATCTAGACAAGGGTTTCTTCTTTTTGCTTCCTCCCACTTCCTCCTCCCTCCCTTTTCCATCCCCTTTTCTTTTTTCCATGGGTCTCATGGGTAGTCTCAATGCACATACAAATAAAGTCTTTCTCAACTGGTCCTGCTAATATTAATTAAGTCATGGCTTTGACAATCTAGAAATCTCAGCAAGTCTGCAAACCAGGGCCATTTAATTTTATAATAGTGCTTTCTCCCCAACAAACTCTCCTAATTAGTTTTGTTCAAGTTAAAGCAATGGGGTTGTTCCCTTACAGAACACAAGGTGTGGGACCTTATTAGTAACAAAGCCAGCAATTAATAGCATATTTATATCAGACACTCCACAAAGTAAGTGCTATGCATCTGACTGCAGATCAAATTCTCATTGCATTCTACAGACCTATTAGTCTACAGTAATGAAGTTTTGTAATAAATACACCACCAACACATTTCCTGCATTTAAAATGTCAAGAGGAAACAGGGCTCATTCCTGCCTCGTCTGGCAGCTCTGAGAAGGGGCAGAGGTCCTCCATGCCTTGGCCACCACTACATCCTCAGCACTTGGCACAGGACCTGGCAGAATCAGTGCCTGGTCAATAAATGTTGAAGAATGAATGAAAACAGCAGTGGGTGAATTGACAAATGAACTGTTCCCAAGTGTGATCTCACCCATCTTCACACCTACCCTTTTCCTATCCAGAACTCCTCAGGGAGCCTCTCTTCTCGCTTACAGCCTTCATCCATAGCTGAATTAGGTCCCCTATAATGACTTCTCATGGCAGGCAGTGGCTCTCTTCTTTAGCACTTAGGATAATGATAATTAAGTAGGCATTTAAAAAACTTTATTAATGTGTAAGTGTGTGTGTATGCAGGATGTGTGTGGGGATTTGCAGGCCATGGCATGTGTGTGGAGGCCAGAAGGTGTGTTGAATCTAGAAATCACCTGAAATGTCAGGCTTCCATGGTAAGTGGTTTTTGTTTTGTTTTGGTGTTTTACCCACTGAGTCCTCTCAGCCCTAAATAAAGACATGTGTCTGCCTTCACCATTGGACTGGGAACTCCGTTAAAGGGCGAGGTCTTACACAGTTGGCATTGTACACTCCTTTCATTTTTTTTCACACAGGGTCTCACTATGTAGCTCTGGCTGTCTTGAAACTCGCTCTGTAGACCAGGCTAGCCTCAGACTCACAGAGATGCACCTGCCTCTGCCTCTGAGTGCTGGATTAAAGGTGTGCGCCACCACACCCAGCTCCTCTAATGTTTCCGACAAATCTTAAAGGCACTAAACAGTTGGGAAACTGTATAATAAATTACCCACTATTCCCTTGACTTGGAATCAACAATTTTTCACTATTTGGGGCCATATAAACTTAAGTCAGCACTATAGCCTCAGATAGCTCTCTGGGGTTTGGTTTTCTTTTTCTGGAGTACAATTATTATTCTTAGGGATTAAGGAAGAGCATCAAGAGGGAAACTGAGAGGTAACTGTTATCCAAAGCATCCCAGGCAGAAGTTCCAGACTAATCTCAGTTGACAGGTGAAAGTCTGTCTCAAAACAATTTTTGATTTTGGATAACAGTTGTGGATAATTGTTACTCCAATTGTAAGGCCAGAATGCAGAAGCAGGCTTCTCCTCAATGGCAGGTGGTAACTTGAGGACAGCTCCTCCAGGCCAATCCTAGCAAAGACAACTCTTGTCCTTTCAAGGTCTTTTATTAGAGGCAATGGCTTAATGGACTGTAACTAGAAAAGGCGACGCTGTCCACATTGTGGGTGGGATTTGTTCAAGACAGACTCAACCGTGCTCTACTTTGGTAAACACAGTCCTTACAGTCTGAACCGAAAATGCAATACTGAATGAAAGCTAGATGCAAGTGCCAGTAGACAGAGCTTTCGGTGACTGTGCTGTGCCTTCCTAGGCCACCCTGGATGAGTCAGACACGCAGCCTCTCTAAACACAGAGCAATGGCAGTCCAAGTCCCCTCATAGGTGGAAGCACCCCAAGGATCTTCTACTACTTCTTGAATTCTATCAGTATCCACAGTTTGCATCTTCAACTAGGCTGGATGTTGGAAAGTCATGAATGATAGCTGCTACTTTTTTGATATGGTTGATGAGGGCTGGTCATAGTGTTGTGCACATCAGTCCAACAGGTATTCATAGCAATGGTGGAGAAATAGTGTTGTCACCCAGAATCCTTTGTGGTGTTCATTCAGATGGGATGCACCTGAGTTAGGAACTTCCAAGACACACGCACACCCAAATGTAAGCCCTACACAATAACTCCCATGCCATTTTCCCAATGATATTCGGCCACAGTGACCCTCCAGTGACTCTGTGAAGACACCCAGACATACACACCAAGACACAACTCTCATAGCATCATGCCTCCGAGTCGACTAAGAACTTCTAAGCTTACCACAGGTAGCCTGGCTCTCTAGTCTTCTCTTCCCCAGCCCTAGATGTATATTCCTTTGAAGAAACCAAAAGCAACCAGCCACTCAAAGTATCTTGAGTTAATTCCAGCCTCCCCTGCTGAATTACAACCTCTTGCAGACTCAGAGGAAAGCAGAAAGACAAATGACACATAAATAAGAGCTTCACTGGCTTGGGGGAGGGAGGCCTGGGGAGTGACGTCAATCTTCCCCCAAACCCATTTATCATGATAACAAAGTCTCAAGTGCTTGGGCCGCTTCAGAATTTGCCATACAATTATGTTTTTCCGTGTACAATGTGCTAAGGCCAGCCAGAGAAAACTGGAACCACCCAAAGCAAATAAAGAGATCCTAAACCGCTCCATATGGCACCCCCATTTGTAAAACAAAGGTGATATCTAGGTGCCCACAGTGAAGCAGTCTTCTGAAATGTTCGCCCTTGCCAGCATGGGCCTTGCAATCCTAATCCAGGAAAGGGAAAGTGGGGAGGGCAGGTTGATGCAAATTCATGATGACAAGAAGGAAAATCACTAGTGTCATTGGGGGGGTCACTAAAGATAGAGCAAGTGTAATCCGGGAAACAAATTCATCTCCTCAAAACCTACGGCATCTTTAAAATGCAGATAAGACAATTGCCCTGGTTGTCCTCAAAATATTACAATCTCTCCAATTCCAGCACCATCAAGAACTGTCTCTTATGTGCCTCTGCCCTTCACATCATGCCTGCACGATGAGCTGGCTCTGTGCTGGGGTGTACAAGGGCTAGAGAAGGTCTCAAATAAATGACCCTGACCTTCCAAAGCCAGACAGGAAATTTCTTTATCAGTAGAGAAAATCCTATCAGATTCTGGATTCGGATTTAGAAAACAAATCAATTGCAATTATAGCAAATACCTAGAGGCTCTTCCTACTCCTGCTTTTCCACTGGAGTCACACTGCACAGCCAGGTCTCCAAGGAAATGTGAGGCTACAAGGTTGCCTGCCCTACTTCGACCTCATTCTGCTTCAGCTTATGGTGCTGGTGAAATAGAAAAACTAGATTGTTCCCACAAATGGAAACATCTTCCTTTGTAACCAAACTTCTGCTCTAAAAACAAACAAACATGGAGCCTCGGGTTCTTGGGTATGACTTCTCTGCACATCCCAGGCTGGAAAACTTGAGTTTTTAAAATGATTTTTTTTTCCCCACAGAGTTGGTGCCACCAAAAGAGAGGGAACACTACTTCTGTAGATCTCACGCTATTTTCCTCAGTCTCTACAGAGAGATGTCAGCTCCACAGGTTTGAGCATACAAGCCCATGCACACTGAACCCAAGACCGACCCTCAGAGAACCACTTGGAAACGTGCCAAAATACACAGCCAGCCACCTATGGGCCGGGTGAAGTGCACCCCCCACTTCCACAGACGCACAAATGGGACTCTGCGGGACTCCGCACAAGTGGACACAGAGGCATTCGGACGCAGGAACACACACCGAAGGTGAGCACAGAGAAACAGGCCGACTCATTCAGGGTCACATAACCCCGCCACGGGGAAGGCTGAAGGGCGCCCATGCACATATATGAGCACAAACTGATACACACAGAGACGCAGTCACATATGTAATGCATATGGAGAAACCCTACTCCAGTCATTCATCTCCCCGCCCCCTCACCACACTCAACCTTTGGTCCCAGGCTACCCCCAGCTCCGCAACCCTCTTTCTGAGCAAGCTGGAGTCCCAGCAGGCAGCTATGCTCAGGGGTGTTGCCAAGCTAAGGGGACAGGGACCCGAGGGCTCGGTACTCATGCGGCCATTCATTCGGCAACGCCCCAGCAGCGGGGCCACAGCTGCAGCAAGGGAGGTGGAGGCGCTCACTGCAGCTCTCTCCCGCTATGCAAGTTCAGCTGCCCGCCAGTAGGCTTTGCCAATCGCCCCCCACCCTCCTGCCACCACAGGTCTCCAGGACGTGCTGGGGACAGAGGGGACTGAGTTGCTGACCCCAGGAGCAAAAGTCCCGCCTTGCCCTGGTTCTGGATGCTACCCTACTGCCCTCCTCGTGGTAGTGGTGGTGGCTGTGGCCAAGTCTGCTCAGCCGTCCCAAGCCCCCCACCTCACCTCCCAGCCTGGGGGCTGGTACCTAAGCCCCGCACTCACCACCTGGCGAGCTATATCGGCCGCTGCCATCGCTCCTTCGTCCGCCAGGGCTGCTATGGGTGCCACCGCAACGGGATCTGCTGCACAGGAAACAGAGGAGCTCCTCCGACAAAGAGAAAGTGTTACACTTCGGGCGCGACCAAGTCTGGTGGGGGGAGGTGCCAGGGAGGGGCCCCCTCACCGCTGCTCCAACCCCAACCTCTTCTCTATCGCCCACCCCCTCGGAGTAGGGTGTGGGGAGGGGACGGATTGGCCGCGCTACCTTCCCCTGGGGCGAGCCCAGTTCCAGTTCTCTCTGCAACCCCAGGCTCGGCCTCCGTGAAGGGGGCGGGGGCTCCCCTCGGTGACCACGTCCTCCGCCCCCCCTCCCAGCCGCTACTGGGCTCCGTGGTACGTCCCGACCTCTGCTGAATTGTCACACACACACACACACACACACACACACACACACACACACACACCCCTGCTCTCCCTTATATTCCTGAGCCCCCAGACTCGAGGCTGGAAGGGAGTCCCGGCCCTTCCCCCGCTCTGCTCCCAGGCTGAGATCTGCAATCCTCCCCTCTCTTTTCCCAGCCCCTATAACCTTTCATGCTCTCTACTGAGAACCCCAGGTACTTGGATGGGAGTATTGGCCTCTGGAGTCTCAATACTTCACTGTAGTCCATCCTAACTAACCAAGTTATCTTCTTGGCCCGGGAAGGTTGGGGTGGGGGTAGGGGCAGCAGGGCAGGGGTTGCAGCACCTGCAGCGCCACCACATTCAAGCTCAGAAATGGAGCTTTAATGGGGGAGCCGCACTGCAGCCCCACAACTGAGCTACTGTTTGTGGAGGACGTCTTTTCTGTCCTGTGGTTCCCAAGCCTTGGTTGCAGTAGGCTGTGATTTCCATGGAGCCTGGCTCCCCACTACTGTACCTAATAAGAACTGACCTCACTGGGTCCCCTCTGGTCCCTGCCCTCAGTGTGAGCAGGGTAAACAGGGAGGCAGAGCATTCAACCTTCTAGGGGAAGGAACCAGAAGGGAGTCTCACGGTGGGAGCTGGAGGTCTCTAGCTCTGTTGAGCCAGATGGAGATACAGGAGGGGTATTCTGTCCAGCTCCAATTGCTCCTCAATCCTGATTCAGCCCAGGACCACATGACCTACCTGGAACAGAGCACATAACTTCCAAATTCTAGAACGATGCCTGGCTTCTCTCCGTTTCCTTACAGCCAGCTGTTATTGCTAGCACATTTTCCCACCTCCCCAGACCTGAAGTCCACCGCTCCCCTTCTCTCTGTCTTGGGATTGCCTCTTTGATGGCTCCCTGTGATTGATGAACTTGGCATGATATGGTTTGTCAGAGGCCCAAGAGGGACACCCTATTCCTCAAAATCATAGGATCTTAGGTCTCTCTCTTGAGAAGTCAGCAAAAACAGAGAGAACCTAGGAGAGGGCCAAGCCTAGAAAATATGGGGAGAGAGGAGGCAGGGAACCAATGTAACCACAAAAGAACTCCCTGGTCCTTCATTCCGCCTGGGAGTGAATGCTTCTCACATTCTCTGGGAACTCTTTATGTAACTTATACACCTTAACAAGGGCTCTATGAACCGTGTCCCCAGTGCCTAATGTGCTATTCCATTCAGTGATTCCAGAACAGAGGAAAGTGGCATACAGAGAAGGTGGCAGGAGGGGCAGCCATGAAGAACTAAGTATTCAGGAGAAGGTTGTACTCCATCATCGTTCTAGAGACTCAAGAGAGTGGGCCAAAGAGAGTGGGCCTGGCACAATCAGAGCCCCACAGGGTGGGTGACAGGAATAAGGAAGAGGAACAGCTGTAGTTCCTGAGACCCTCAGGAACACTTGGGGACCGGTTAGGCCCTGGACTGGTTATAGCACAAACACGTAAAGCCAAGGCTAAAATTGAGGAACTGCGGCTTAGGCCTCAACCCGATGGGGGTGGGGAATCAGAGGTATTGGCTGCTTCCAGGCTAGGCCTCCAGTGCTTGAGTCTTCCCTGAGAAAGGCTGGAGTGTAGCAGACGACAAAGGCCCAGGCCAAGTTCTGTTTTTGCAGCACTGCCTTCCCCTAGGGCGAGCCCAGTTCCAGTTCTCTCTGCAACCCCAGTCTAGGCCACCTCTCTAAAGGGGGCGGGGCTCCCCCTGGTGATCAAGTCTTCTGCCCTTCCCCTCCCCGCTAAGCTACTACTGGGCTCTGTAAGAGCTGCTGCCAAGATGGTTGAACAGGAGGCCAAAATGGGATTATGGGGCTCCCCAGGAGTCCTACTAGCCTTTACCCCAACACCCCCCACACACATACTATCTATCTCACAGCACTGAGGACACTTCAGCACAGATACCTTGGTGAGCTAAGCATGTGTCACGCTCAACTTCCTGTCCCCAGAGGCTATCAGAGCCCGAATGAGATCTCTTTACAGTCCTGGACCTCCCAGCCTGGGATAGTGTGTAATTCAAATCTCCTGCAATGCCTTTGTTCCTTCCTTCCTTACCTGCTGTCCATCTCTACAGAGAACACTCAGTGCTCCAGAGCTTTGGGAACTGCTGGAGCCTGTGCCTCCCAGTCGTTGGTCCTGGTCACCTTATCAGGCACAGGACAGGCAGAAAGGCTGAAAGGAGGTAGCAGAGGGTGTCAGTTAGTAACTTTTGTTCCTCTTCTCCTTCTTTCATAATAGGATAAACAACTTCAGGGTTTAAAATGAAAAACAGAGGTTAGGGGAAGAGAATGGCCACTTGCCTGGAATACAGGAAGCCTTGGATCTGGTTCCCAGCAGCGCGCATCTCAACTGTGCTATAATCCTAGCCTGCCTGTGCTCCCCGCACCTGCACCCCAGAAGTGGAAGCAAGGTTATTCTAGCTGGTTAGTCTAGCGGAAGCAGGACTATTCTAGCTACAAGTTAAGTTCGAGGCTAGCTTGGCCTAAGTGAGATTCTGTCTCAATTTTTTAAAAGAAGGAGGAGGAGGAGGAGGAAGAGGAAGAGGGGGAGACTTTTTATGAAGAGGAATTTCTGTACTTGTAAGCACTGCCACGGATATATGTGCATATCTAATGGGGCATCTTTGTGGCACCCTGGCTACCAAGACCCCGCACATCTGGCAGGTGTTTAGTCAATGGTTGCTGAGTGAAGAAATTAACAGAGACATATAAATGAGTTATTCTCATATTTCTACTTTCCTTAAGGAAGCTGGAGCAAGCCACAACTTCCTTAGGGTCAGCAGGTGACTGTTAATGTCTGTGAAGCCACAGTCTTCTGCCTGGGAGGGGAAATGGCTCGCCTGCTACGTAGGAATGGCTCTTAATTGGAGCCAACATTTACAGTCAAGCTTTACAGAGGTCACTGTGATGGATGAGGTGGGGTGCTAATACCGGATAGGATGCAGGGATGGGGGAGCACATAACAGTGACATGTAGCCAAAGACTCAGGAAATGCCATTTTCCTGAAATTATCCTGAAACTGAGACTTTATGAGAGGAGAAAATGAAAGCCAGCAGAACTGGTCTCAGGTAAGTAGAAAAGCACTCAGAATGATCTAAGACCAGGAAGTTGGAGAAGGAAACAAAAACAAAGTGATCAAGACAGCACCAACTGCATTAGAAAATCAGTTAAAAACTGGAAGCCAAGCAGTGGTGGTGCATGCCTTCGATCCCAGCACTCAGGAGGCAGAGGCAGTCAGGTCTCTATGAGTTCAAGGCCCGCCTGCTCTACATAGTGAGTTCTAGAACAGCCAGGGGTTACACAGAGAAAGCCTATTTCGAAAAGCAAAAACAAAGAAGTTAGGCATGGTGGCAAACGCCTTTAATTCCAGCACTCAGGAGGCAGAGATAGGTGAATATGTGTTTGAGGCCAGCCTGAGATTCTGTCTTTTTTGGAAGAAAGAAAGAGAGATTGCGGGGGTGGGGGAGTTAAGAGGCTGAGTCAGGATGAACTAAGGATTCCTTTGTGCAGTAACGCCTACTACTCCTGGTTTTACTTTAGAACACTGGTTCTCAATATGTGACCTTTGTCCAAGAGCCTCCGAGTTGTATGGTAAGTTATAAGGAATGCAGTCTGCAACTTAGAATGTAGGTCAGTTGGTAGAGTGCTTGCATAGCAAACACAAAGCCCTGGGTTCTAGTCCCCAGCACTGCAAAGAAAACAGGCATGGTGGCTTGCACTTGTAAACCCCAACACTTGGAAGGTGGAGACAGGAGGATCAGAAGTTCAAGGTCATCATCAGCTACGTAATGAGTTCAAGGCCAGCCTGTGTTACAGTGCACCCTATCCCAGACCATAATAAGAATATAAAGAAGAATAAGAGGGCCTGCAAAGCTGGCTCGGCAGATAAAGGAAGGCTCCTTGAATTCTGAGTTCAATCCTAGGGTTCACATAGTAGAAAGAGGGAACCAAGTGCTGAATTTTGTCCTCTGGCCTCCACATACACACCACAGCATGAAGAGACTACACACACACGCACACACACACACACACACACACACCTTTTAAAAAAGGATATTATAAATAAGGAAGTCAGATCGATGAACTAACAGGTAGAGGCACCCGAGTTTGATTCCTGAATTCCATGAGCTCATAAGAGAGAACTGACTCCTGAGAGTTGTCCTCTGACCCCCACAGGTGTGCCATGGCACAAGCGCATCTGCACACGCACATGCACTAATATAAAAAGAAAGGAAGGAAGGGAAAACGGAAGGAAGGAGTCCAGATAGTGGGTATAGCTCGGTGTTAGCACGCAGGAGGCCCTGGGTTTTATTCTCAGTGTTGCAAAGAAAATAAATAAATAGAGGAAGAGAGCATTTAAGAAACTGCAGATCTCAGGCAGAAAGGGTGGAACAAGGAGCCAATGGCTACAGAGACTGCAAGATGAGTTAGGACCAGATCTGGAAGAACCGTATTAGGGGCAGCAAACTGTTTGGGCTTTTTGCTCAGGCTGCACTGTCTAAGGACACTGCCCAGTCAGTGTCTGAAATTGTGTCTGGCACAAATGGGATGCTCATTGAGCAAATGAAAAGAAAAAGTTAATGAGTAGCATTTTCTCTTTTTTTTTTAAATTTTTTAAACTGTAAATCTTCCCTAAATCTTTGACAGATGTTCCTGCTCATCAGCTAGCAAGCAACAAAATGAACGAATGAGTAGCGAATGAATATTAAAGAGGCAATTCCACCACCGATCATGCTTAATTCAACAGTTTATCTTTTGATGGGCATCTGGGCTTGTGGCTATGATTTCATACTGCACACACATAATGTAGACCTATTTCCCGCTCACAGAAGTCCCCAAAGGTTCTGGAAAGGACACCATGGGTATCCAGATATGGTGTCACTGGAGTTTGTTGGAGACATGGTCCCTCAGATGGCGAGTTGTTGTTGAGGTGCTCAGAGTGTGGAAGTGACAGGAACCCATTTGCAATTTGAAAAGGTCACTCTGCCTTCAGCTAGGGAAAAGGAATTTGGAGCAGAGAGTGATGGAAGCACTTAGTGCTCCCGAGTAGAGTGACAGGTCTCAGGATGCTATTTGCTGTGGTTGGTGCCATCCAAAACCTTCGGTTGAAATGGGAGGTATTGAGAAGGTAGGGAGGAAACGCAATCCCAGCACAGTGTTTAGAGGTGGGGCCTTGAGGAAGGGATTAGGATTAGATGAGATTGTGAATGTGAAGCCCCTATGACCATGAACATTTTTAGAATGTAATATAATTATAACATTGAATTTTTAAAATCTTTATTTTTATGTATGTGTATGTAACTGTGTGAGTGTATGCCACGTGGGTACAGATGTCCTCAGAGGCCAGAAGAGTGTTGGGTCCCCTGGAACTGGAGTTACAGGCTGTAACAGTGAATACTGGAAACTGAACTCAGGCCCTCTGAGGAGCAGTGAGTGCTCTTTACTGTTGAGCCATCTCTCCATCCTGACCATGAAATTCTGACCCTCCTGTCTCTACTTGAGTGCTGGGGTTATGGGCATGAACCACCTTGCCTAGCCTATCCATCTTCCTTCCTTCCTTCCTTCCTTCCTTCCTTCTTTCCTTTCTTTTTTTGATTTTTTTTTTTGAGACAGGGTTTCTCTGTAGCTTTGAACTCTGTCCTGGAACTAGCTCTTGTAGACTAGACTGGCCTCAAACTCACAGGCATCCACCTGCCTCTGCCTCACAAGTGCTGGGATTAAAGGCATGCACCACACCACCCGACTATCCATATTTCTTAATGGGTGATACTTAATGTGCATTAGAAGTGGGAGCAGGGATGGGGAAAGGCCAATAACCTGGGTACTAAGTTACAGTTAGATAGAAGAAGTAAGATGTTCTAAAGCCAGGCATGAGGTACATACCTGGAATCCCAGCACTCGGGAGTGAAGGCAGGAAAATCAGGAGTTCAAGATCATCCTCGATTGGACAGCAAGTTGGATGTCAACTTTAGCTACATGAGATCTTGTCTTTAAAAAATAAAGAAAAAGTACAAAATTCTAGGAAGAAAAAAATTCTATATCTAGGAGTACATTTCAGTAGTAGAGCTTTTGCCTAACATGTACATAGGCTCTGGGTTCAGTCTCCAACTCTGCTCTCCAAAAGTTATGGTGTGTTATTATACAGTAGAGTTATTATAAATAATAATAAAAATGTACTATAATTTCACAAAGATAAAAAATTATTTTGTATTTTTTCACCATAATTGAATGATAGACAGAGTATATATATTTATATTTATATATGTATAAATATATATAATATTTACCTGAATTTAAACAATGTATACATGTATCAAAACATCATGGTACCCCATTACTATAGATAGACTTTTTTTTTTTTTCGAGACAGGGTTTCTCTGTGGCTTTGGAGCCTGCCCTGGAACTAGCTCTTGTAGACCAGGTTGGTCTCGAACTCACAAAGATCCGCCTGCCTCTGTCTCCCGAGTGCTGGGATTAAAGGCGTGCGCCACCACCGCCCAGCCTATAGCTAGATCTTAACTGCCCCCTAAAGGCCAATATGCTAAAGGCTTGGTTCCCAACTGGGCTCCATTGAGAAGTGGTGGAAAATTCAAGAATCAGAGCCTCTTTAGAAATCATTGTGTTATGGGGGCATGCTCTCAAAGGGGATTGTAGGATTGAGGTCTCATCTTTTACTCGTGTTTTTCCCCTGGCTCTCCATTAGGTAAGCAATTTTCTGTATCTTGCACGGGCCTTAAAACAATAGGATCAACTGATCACGGACCACAACGTCAATCCGCAGAACCCACATGGCAGAAGGAGAGATCAGATTCTTGCCATTTGTCCTTTGACATCCACATATGCACCGTGGCATGCTCATGCCCACTCCCCCAAGTAAATAAATAAAAATTTAACATAAGTAAATAAATTAACAAAAGCATGAACAAACAGACAAACAAAAAGGAGCTATTTTTCATCCCTCAGGAGTAAAGAGTGCTGGAGGAAGGGGTTAGGGACTAATAGAACTTAGTCAGTCAGTAGTTTAGTTATCTGTGTGTGAGGCTCCATGGAAGAAGTGATGCCTGAGTTGAGATCTGAAAATTCCATAGGAGTCTGCGAGAAGAGAGGTGAGGACAGTCCAGGTAAAAGCAATGTATGTGTGAAGTCTGTGTTCAAGAAAACAGAAAGAAGCCAGGCAGTGGTGGCACACATCTTTAATCCCAGCACCTGGGAGGCAGAGGCAGGCAGATCTCTGTGAGTTCAAGCCCAGTCTGGTCTCGAGAGTGAGTTGCAGGACAGCCAGGACTACAAAGAGAAACCCTTTCTTGAACCACCACCAACCAGAAAGGAAAAAAGAAAGAGAGGGAAGGAGGAAGGGAAGAAGGAAAAGAAAACAAAGAACTGGGGTTGGGCTGGGACTGGTGTTCACAGGGCCTTGAGTGGAGGTAGCGCCAAACAAGGTCATGCAGGGCTCAAAGCCATTGCATTGTTTCCATCCTGAAAGTTTTTTTTTTTTTTGGTTTTTTTTTATTTTTATTGTTAAAAGAAAAATTTACATTTACTCCCCTTGTTCCCGGCCCTCCCGCTCCCCCACTACCCCACTGCCCTCCCCCTGCTTCCTTATGATGGTGCAGGATACCCTGTCCTATGGGAAGCCCAAGGCCCTCCCCCCTCCATCTCAGTCAACTAACTTAATTCTTATGCAATCAATAAATTGGCCAAGTCGTGAGAAGAAAGTAACTAACTACATTTAGAGGTAGCTGAGGCTATACTCAGTGACGAGAAAGTCCTTGCCTAGTGCTCATGAGATTTTTGGGTCCAATTCCTAGAACTGAACCCCTCTTCCCCCCCAAAAAAAAACCCTCTCTGAAAGCAACAGGAAGCTTACTAGGGTGAGGAGGACCAACATCAGGAGCGTGATGTGACAACAGCCATGTTTTGAACGTACTTGGCTTCCGGGTGGGGTGGGCTAAAGAGAAGAGGACTACAAGCAGGAAGGTAGATTTGAAGGCTACTGCGGCAGCCTAGCTGAGTGATCATGGAGGCCTGCACAGAGTGGTGGGCTTGGAGACAAGAGAACACATTTGAAAGACATTTCGAAAGTAACATTGGCCCAGGTTTGGTGATTCGGAGAGTAAGGAAGACAGATGCCAAGGGACTCCTGTTCCGCTGGAGCAAGTAGGAAGCTACAGTTCCGAGGGTATATGCAAAGCACTGGTGTACACATGGTATTGAACCTCATGTGAATGGGTGAAATTACCTAGGGGGAGAGTAGGGAAGACCGGAGACTAAATTCCAGAAAATACCATTACATTGAAGTGGAACGGGGGCTGAAGCTAGAGCTGAACTGGTACAGTGCTGACATTGCAGGTGTGAGGCTTTGGGGTCTATCTCCCGTGCCACCGGGAAGCAAGGGAAATAGAAGTAAGTGGACATGGAAGAATCTGAAAAGACAGACACTGGAGGGCCAGCCAAGGTCGTGTGTCATTGGAGCTCAAGGACGAGAGAATGTCAAGAAGAAAGGAATAATCAACAGAACTGAATAGGGGGCGGGGGGAACCTGGCAGGTCTGAACTGTGGCTCCGTGTTTGCCGAGCAAGAGTCCGTCCTTGGGCTTCACGCCAAGAAACACACACACACACACACACACACACACACACACGGGATGGATGGGAAGGCAGTCAAGGAAGATAAGACATAGCCATAAAATAAAATTCCAGCTTCTTGGAGCTCTTCCAGCTCAGCAACAGCTATATTGCAGAGATGAGGTTTGGAGGGCTGGTGGCCTCCAAACCACTTATGCGTGTTGAAGAATGACTAAGACATGACGGATGGGATTCAGCACGTACAATTGGCTGCGAAGGAAAACAGAAGTATGTAGGTAGGGGTCAGAGTTTCTCTAAAGACACTGAGGAGACAGAAGACGTGGGCCCGCTTCAGTGTACTTGGGAAAGGTCCAGGTGAGCAGCAGTGATTGACTGCACACAGCATTGAGCCAGTAAATATTTAATAGCTAGCTCTCCAAGCAACAAACAACAGGGCTGCTCCGCGTCACTTGCTGATTTCCATGGTGTAAATATTCTCACCACGACTGATTTCCAGTTATCAATATGACATCTCGTGCTTGGCAAGCAGGTGACAGCACACCACCCATGGCTAGCAGCGGGAGGACTGCGATGTTCAGTTACTGGCCAGCTGTACAATTCTTGTTTTTCGTGAAGTCCCTGTACTTGCCTTTCACCACTTCTACATGGAAACGTGTGTTCTTTCTCTTGTTAGCTCCTATGAGGCCTTTCCCTATGAATAGTCATCCTTTGCCATTAATTTTATTCATAGTTAATTCTGTGTAAAGAGGTTGAAATATTTATAGGCCCAAATCTGTCACCGTTTTTTTTTTCTCAAAGAGTTTCGTCCCTGGTGTTGTGTATCATTTTTTTGTAAATTATTAAGTTGGTATTCCATTTTGATTAGTATGTACTTGCCTAGCATACGCAAACCTTCTGAGACTGAGGGCTGTAAATTGCAAAGGTGAAGAGCTGGCTATGAGCCTTAGCAAAACCCACCAAGATAGCATTCTATAAAGTGTCATGCTAGCCAGCTAATACCCTTAACGTCATCCTTTCAACGAAACATGTCAGCTCCCTACCCCCACCCCAGAATCTCAGGTGTCCCCAGCTGGCTCTGAACTCCCTATGTAGTTGAAGAAGACCTTGCACGATGAATTTTCCTGCCTCTATCTTCTAATTGCTGGGACCACACAAGTGTGTATCAAAATGCCCTGTGCTGGATAGAACTCAGGTCTTTGTGCAAATGAGGCAGGCACTAAAGCAAACGCCCTGCAGCCCTGGTCTCCCAGTTAAAGATTACAAATATCACAGTGATGCAGAAAACAGTTCTAACTAGCCCTCTTCCTTCTTTTCAAGGCTGAATCTCCCTTTCCCTCGGGTATTTCACCCACCCTAGCAAATACAGTTTAAGCACCTTGGGTAAACTGGTGGCTGGTGGCTTGGTTTGTTTTTACAGTCAACGTGGCCTGATCTAGAGTCACCAGGGAAAAGGGGATCTCAGCTGAAGAGTTGGCTGTGGTGTATTGTCATGATGGCTAACTGATATAGGAGGTCCAGCCCCCCACCCTGTGGGCAGTACCCCTTTGAGAGGTGGTCCTGAGCTGGGTGAGAAAACTAGTCACGGAGTGAGCCAGTGGATGGCAGTGCTCATGGTTCCTGTCTCAGTTCCTTCTTGAGTTCCTGTCCTGACTTCCATCCATGATGGATTGCGTGACCTGGAAGTGTAAACTGAAGCCAACCCTTTACTGCCCTAGGTTTCTTTTAGTCATGGCATTTATCACAGCAACAGAAAAAGCAAGCTGGACCCCACGATTGTGTCCTTACCTGGTCAGAAAGGACCTCAGAGGAACCAGTCATGCTGTGTTCTTGTTGGAAACAATTAAGGTAAAATTGTAATCATTGACTTTGACGTCATTTTCTTTTGTAACCTGACTGCTCAATATTAAATAACTTCGTAAAGTAGGGTCCCATCACCTGGGGACATATTGACTTGCAGCTAATTGGTGAAGTCAGCTCTTAAGGAAGTCATTCCATTTTAAACCATCTGTAACGTCGATCTCTAGCTGAGGGAAGAAGACAGAGACATAGTCAGGATTCATAGGGGGAGATAGTGAGTGGAATTGATTGATGTATACTCATTTATTTTATAAGGGTTTACAGAGCACCTTCTGTGTGCCGAGCATCTTACTCAAAGGATCCAACCATGAATAGGTGTCATTATGGCGCTTACAGTCTGGACAGGAGAAAGGGGACAGAAAGACAGTCTGGCTGTTAGGGTCCAAAGCAATAAAGAGACTGTACCCTGGGCCTTCGGGAATGGATATTTTAAGTCAGACTCAAGCAATTGAACAAGGCTTTACTGATGTGATGATAGCTAAATTGAAAATAACAGAAGCACCACTAACCAGAAACAGGTTGGGAAATGATAAATTGGGGGGCGGGGGAGGGATGGCCACCGAAGTGGATATGAGCTGGCATCCAACCCCTAGAAAGAGCATGAATGTGTAGGTAGAGGGAGGGGAAGGGGTAGGTTTCCAAGCTTAGAATCATTAGTTCCTCTGTGGAGACACGGGCCAGGAAGATATCTTTGAACAGATCTCTAAAGTATACAGATTCAAAATCCCTTGCCTCAAGTATGGATGGGATCTTGTCAGATGTCTTAGTTAGGGTTACTGTTGTAATAAAACACCATGACCAAAACGACTGGGGGAAAGGGGGTTTATTTCCCATATATTTCCACATCAAAGTTCATCATTAAGAACTTGGAGGCAGGAGTTGATGCGGAGGCCATGGAGGGGGTGCTGTTTACTGGCTTGTTCTTCATGTTTTGCTCAGTTTGCTTTCTTATAGAACCCAGAACCACCAACCCAGGGATGGCACCACCCACAATGGTCTGGGCCCTCCCCCATCAGTCACCAGTCAAGAAAATGTTCTATAGGTTTGCCTACAGTCTGATCTTTTTTTAATAGTTAACTTCTCTATTGATTCTTTGGGAGTTTCATACCATACGCCCCAATTCTGCTCACCTCCTGATCCCCCAATATCCTCCCCTTGGATCCCTGGCATGCCCTCCACAAAAGGAAACAAATCAAAGTAAGCAAGCAAAAGCAAAAAAAACCCCACAAAGCCAAAACCAAACAAAATCCACGACAGCAGAAAAATCTCTTTGCTTCTCCTTCTTTCCTGCTTCTCCAGCACCTCTTCATCTGTCCTGGGGGCAATGGAGGCTTCAGTGTGCCCGATAGTACACCTCTTTGTCCCATCGGTTTTACTGGCAAATGTTCATTGCAGTGAGTCACTGGTCTGGTTCACAGCCTCTGGCTTCTGGTACAGCATCATCACTGGATCCTTACCGGAACTCCTCTTGAACATCCTGTGGCTGTCCCGAGTATGGAGATTGGGTATCGTTCCACAGGACCGGTCTCTTCACCAGCTCAGCCGGTCCTAGATGGATGGGGTAGGTGCTAGGGTGGGTCAACCTATGGCCCAGCTGTAAGCCTAGCTAGTAGTCAAGCTGGGTCAACCTGGGCACCTGGAGCTACCCACCTTGGATGAGGGGGTGAGGTCAGCTCCCCCACATGCATGCCCTCAGGGTCGGTTCACCCTGACCTGTGGTGAGGGGTGGGGGCCAGACAGTCTGATCTTATGGAGACATTTTCTCAGTTGACGGTCTCTCCTCTCAGGTGACTCTAGCTTGTGAGCGCAGCCGACGAGATAAACGCCCTCCATGTTTTCACGCAGTATGCAACAGCCCAGCTCCATGAAGGGGTCCTCAGGTGGCCTTTGTGTCGCTGATTGACATGGAGGTTCATCTGCCACCATGCAAGTTCCCTGAGAACACGATTCTTATTGTGGAACTTAGGAACTTGATGTGCTCACTTTGTGACAAGTTGGCAAAGAGCCAAGGATGTTTTCTGAGCTTCATATGGTCTTTGCTACAATGTAAGGTCCTGTGACTGTCCGTTCAGGTGACATTAGAAGCCAAGCTTCTCAACATTCAAAACAGGACACTTACAGACCATCTCCTCTTCTGGTTTCCAAAGAAAATACAGCAGCTTTCGGCAGTGATAATAATACAAATATTAGTTCCCAAATCCCGGGTCAGATATTAGGGATTTAATTAAAATTGCCATGGCATAAAGTTGGGTGGGTAGAGAATGTGGGGTGGATCTGGGAGGAGATGGAGGAAGATGGGTAAATAGTATCAAAATACACTGTACAACATCCCCAAAGAACTAACGCAAATATATTTTAAAAGAAAAAATAATTAATTGCCTTGGGTCCAATCACGAATCCAAACAAGATACCTGAAATTCTAGGAGAGTTTGTTTAGACAGACTACTCATATTTTTGCCTTTGCAGATCACCTAATAAAAAAATACAGATAAATACATATGGAATAAATTGTTGACAAAAGTGCATTGTAATGTGCACTGTAAGAACAATAAAACAAAACCATTCCCCAAGCATTTAATCAACTGTATGAACTTAAAAGGGCACATTTCCAGACTCATTGCTGGTCATTGATCAGTATTGATTGACCCAATAATAAGAATAGAACACTGGCGTTTAATGAAATGAAATAGGCCAGGAGGAGCTATTTATTCTGGTCCTATCTCATACTGATTCCATTTAGAGGTTTGTGATAGGAGCTTGGTGGCACTCGTTTCTAAACCCAGCACTCAGAAGGCAGAGGCAGGCAGAGCTCTATGTGTTCAAGGCCAGCTTGGTCTACATAATGAGGTCTAAGGAAGCTAAGACTACTTTTTTAAAAAGCAGGGGTTGCTAGAGAGATGGCTCCGCAGTTAAGTGACCTGCTTCTTTTGCAGAGGACCCACGTCGGCACGCACAACTATTTGTAACTGCAGTTCCAGGGGATCTAACTCCCTTTTCTGGCCTCTGTGGTCATTGTACACACGTGTTGCCAGAGATATACACACAGGCAAAACAATCATCCACATAAAATAACATTTTAAAAGCAAAAAAAAAGAAAGGGGGCTTATAGTCAGACATTTTCATCAGGACCGTTGGCTCCCCAATGAGGACACGGAGACATAGGAGACATATTAATTATGCAAGCTCGGCCTTATCTTAGGCTTGTTTCTAACTAGCTCTTATAACTTAATTTAGCCCATTTCTTGTGGGAGGGTCCACCTGTATTTCTGTGTTTTGATTGGTTAAATAAAGGGCTGCCTGGCTTATAGTTAGGCCAACCCTTAGGTGGGCGGAGTAGACAGAACGGAAGTTCTGGGAGGAGAAGAAAGGAAGTGAGACCAGAAGCCATGAGCCGCCGCTGCAGATGAATGCAGGTTAGACCCTTCCGGTATGTCACCACGTGGTAACTTACAAACTTTTATAATGGGTTAGTTTAATTATGAGAGCTAGCCGGGAAAAGGCTAATGATAATAAGCCAGGCAGAGTTTAAATGAATCCAGTTTGTCACGTGGTTATTTCGGGTGCAGCCAGCCACTGAGCGGGCCAGCGGCTGGGGGCTTGGAAGCTGGGTGCGGGGAACAAACAACACGCACCCCCCTCTCTCCGCCTATTTACAACAATTTCTATTAATTTACTTTCTGACTCATGGCCTTATTACCTCATCTCCATTCTGCCCACCCTGTTTGCTCTGTCTCTTGGCATCTCTGCCTTCTTCTTCCCAGCATCATCTCTGTCGGGAAATCCTAACGAGTTATTGGCTCTTCAGCTCTTGATTAAACCAACCAGAGTGACACATCTTCAGAGTGTACAAAAACATTATTCCCCAAGAAGGGCTAGCAATAAAGCTTAGCAGTAGAATACTTACCCTAGATGCCCAAGGCAAAGTTCGGACCCCATCACCCTGCCACCCCCACCAACTCATAAAAGTTTACTTTTAATTTCAAGGCTGATCTTGGTGCTATATGCTTATGATCCCAGCACTTAGGAGGCAGACACAGGAGGATGGCCACTAGCATGAGGCAATGATGCTCCACATAGTGAGTTACAAGCCAGCCAGGGCTACACAGCAAGATCTTGCCTCAATAAAACCCAGAAAGGAAGGGGAAGGGAAGAGAGGGGAAGAAAAAGAAGGGAGGGATGATATCATTCAGGGATGTTAGGAGAACTCCCAACTTTGCTAAGCAGTTGGCCATTCATCTTGAGAAGCTTAGACCACATTCACCTGTAAAATTCTTCAGTGGGGGTAAGGGACAGGGTCTCAGGTAGCTCAGGCTGGCCTTGAACTCTGATCCTCCTACCTGTACCTTCCAAGTGCAGGGATGGTGGTATGTACCATGCCTGACTTTATGTGTAAAATTCTGACATAGCTTTTGATAATTTAGTCAGGAAAGAAATACATAAAATATCTATAGTTCTAATGTGATCATAAAAATGCCTTTAAAACTTGTATTTTGTTCATTTGTTAAACAATTTGTTTATATGTGTCAAAACATGTGAATTAATTAATCCATGCCTGGAATCCCAGAACTTGAGAGGCAGAGGCAGGAAAATAGTAAGTTCCAAGTTAGCCTGGGCTCTATATAGCAGGAACTAGTCTCCAAAAGCCAAAGGCTAGGGGTATAGCTCAGTGGTAGAGTTTTACCTAGATCCCCAGCAACATGAAACCTCCCAGCAAACAAAAACAATGAACAAAATTGCTTGTGTGGACTATGACTTCTACCACAATAGGCAGTTATATTACATTTTTATAAATACCTGGACTGAGGAGATAACACAGTAGCTAAGAGCACATGCTGCTCTTCCAGAAGACCCAGGTTCAGTTTCCAGCACCCACATTGGGTGACTCACAACCATCTATATAACTCTATTCCCAGGGATGGACACCTTCCTCTGACCTCCCCAGATATTTCATGTACATGGTTGTACTATACATATATATGTATATATATGTATGTATGTATGTATGTATGTAAAAGGAAAACATTCACACACATAAAAAATAAAAATAAATAATTTTAAAATGTCTGTGATAGGGTGGTGGTGGCTCATGCCTTTAATCCCAGAACTCTGTAGGCAGAGGCAGGCAGATCTCTGTGAGTTCGGGGTCAGCCTGGTCTACAGAGTGAGTTCCAGGACAGCCAGGAATACACAGAGAAACCCTGTATCCCCAAAACAAAAACAAAAACAAAAAAGTCTATGAGCCTCACCTGCCTATCTCATCACAGTCAGCTGAGCCTCTGCACCCTACCATGACTGCCACACAAAAGACAGAACAGTCAAACGTCCCAGACCTCTGCTAGGCATGGTGCATCCGGAGGCTGGCTCTGTCCCTGTTGTTATGACCCTGAGTTCCTGACTCTGTGCATCTAGCCTAAGATGAGAGAGACCTTCTCCCTCCAGGTCTGAGCTCTCAGGACCCTGTGCTCTAAACCCTCTTTTGCATCCTTCCCTCTACCCCTGTACCCAGGGAAGGGAGTCCTCATTCAGTCCTGACTGATTCCCCACCAAATACAACAAAGCAGTCTTCAGAATCTATGCGTGTCCTGGGCACAAGTCAGCTCCACAATAGGAGATGAGAGGCTTCCAGTCGCCATCTGCCTAATCCACATGGCCAGGTGGAGTCTGCATTTCCTTGACCAAATCAGCAGAGCTCTGCTTCGCCTCCTGTTGTTTCTGCTTCAGTGTGTTCAGAGGCATTGTCTCCTCCATGAGAAAACAGCCTTAGGAATCACTGAGCTCTACCAAGTTGAATTTGAAGATTCATTCCCTAAAGTCCTCGGTTAGTGGCGGTAGCTCAGTACTTTTTCAGATCTGGTGTCAGTCTCTTCCAAGCACCCATAAGCTGGTTGTGGCTAAGGCCTGATGGCAGAGAAAACTCACAACCTCCGCTGCTTCCTCTCTCACACTGGATGGTAAATCGGATTTGCAAAGTTCATGGTATGAGGGCTACAACAGCTGGGCTCACCCAGTTTCTCTGGGCTTCAATACATTGTTTAAATCTTGCTTGCCTTTTGAGGCACATACCCCACAAATAGCAAATGAACATTTTTAAAAATTTAATGGTTTCTCTTCGAGCTGGTAGAACCTATTCGTCCACGTGGCTTGGTATATAAAAAATGGAATCTGAAGCCAGACCCTTTATGTTTAAGCCTCACAGAGCTTCTTGCTAGCTATGTGGCCATAAGCAATATACTAAACCTCTTTGTTCCATAGTTTGTTTTCTTTTATCATTAAAATAAGGATAAGGTCGGGCGGTGGTGGCGCCCGCCTTTAATCCCAGCACTCAGGAGGCAGAGACAGGCAGATCTCTGTGAGTTCAAGGCCAGCCTGGTCTACAAGAGCTAGTTCCAGGACAGGCTCCAAAGTCACAGAGAAACCCTGTCTCGAAAAACCAAAAAAACTTAAATAAATAAATAAAATAAAGATAAGAAGAGAGTATATCCAAACCTGTAAGATGCACAGAAGAACGTTATAATAAATCAATATTAATAATTTTCTTTGTATTTTAAGACAGGCTTTCAAGTAGCCCAGGCTGACCTCAAACTTTCCATGCAGCCAAAGATGACCTTGAACTTATCATCTACCTGCTTCAATCTCCCAGATGCTGGCATTACAGGTTGTACTACTGTGGCCAGTTTATGTGGCGCTGGGGATCCAACACACAGGGCTTCACAAATGCTAGGCAAGAACTTTATCAACTGAACTACATCCCCAGAACTATCTATATTATCTATCAAGTAAATTAATGAGTTACCAATATACATTAATATGCTGAACCCCAATCTTTAATGTGACAATATCTGGAGCTGGGATGTTTGGGAGGTAATCAGCTCATGAGGGTGGGGCCAATCTGAAGAGGTCTAATATCCTTGTAAGAAGAAACCAGAAGCCAGGGGTCTAGGACCAAGAAAGAGGTCAGCAACATAGTTTTATTAGCAGCAATAGGGCCAAAGACAAGATGAGAAGATAAATGGGGAAGATTCCTCACATGGTGAATGGAAATGGTAGCATACTACACCACCAGCTAAGGGGTAAAGCCAGAGCAGTACATAGAGGGCAATGTGTAGCTATAAACACCTACATTAAAAAGGGAAAGAAAGCACTCGGATCTATAGCCTAACCTCCCACCCCAGGGAACTACCAGAGCAAGGTCAAATAAAACCCACAGTGGAGGCTGGAGAGATGGTTCTGCAGTTCAGAGTACATACTGCTCCTGGTGAGGACCCCTGTCAGGTGCCTCACAACCGCGTGCAAGTTGAGCACCAGGGGATCTAACAGCCTCTTTCTGGCCTCTGCCATGGGCACCAGGCTCAAGTGTCCATACCCTCCAGCAGCCCACTCGTATACACACCATCAAGAATAAAATAATGGAAGGTCGAAGAGATGATTCTGACGCTCTTACAGAGGGCCTGAGTCCAGTGCCCAGCTGCTGCATGGTGTCCCACAACCACCTGCAACTGCAGTTCTCCAAGATTCAACAATGTTCTGATCTCCTCAGGGAGCAGGTACACATGGGATGTACATATACGCACCCGGGCAGAACATGCATATGTGTAAAAAAATCAATATTTTTTAAAATAGAAAAATAAAAATTTTTTGAAAACCCACAACAGCAAAGGGAAGAGTATAAAGATTAGAGCGGAAGTGAAATAAATGGAGAGAAGAAAGCAAAAGAGAGAATTTGTACGGAAGTGAAAAGGATTATAAGGAAATACGCTAAACAACCATGTATGAACTATTTAACAACGCTGATCAAGTGAAAAGAAATCCTAGAAGTGACCAAATAGTGGACATTTACTCTAGAAGAGACAGGAATAGAAAGAGATGGGTACCAAGTGAAGTTCGGCAGTCAGTAATCACCAATCAGCATTCGTCCATTCGATAATGTTCTATGAGTTGCTTTTGTTTGTTTATTTTGTTTTGTTTTTGAGGCAGATTTCAAGTAGTCTAGGCTGGCCTCAAACTGACTTTGTAGCCAAGAATAATCTTGGATTTCTGCTCTTTCTGCCTTTGTCTCCTCCTAGCTGGAATTACAAGCTTAGGCCACCAATCCCAGCTGTATCCTGTGCTCAGGAATCAAATAAAGGGCCTTCTTCATGCTAGGCAAGCACTCTGCCAACAGAATCACATCCTAGGCCTTGTTTTTCGATGTATAAATCTTGCATTTGTTTTGGTGTGTGCATTGTGTGTGCGCATGTGTGTGTGTGCTGTGTATGTGTGTCCATGCAGGTACGGATGACTACGGAGGCCTGAGGTCGATGTTGGGTACCTTCCTTCAATTGCTCCTCACCATTACCTTTGAGACAGGGTCTCTCGCTGAGCCTGAGAGTCATTGATTTGGCTAGGCTGGATGTTGAATGAGTTCCAGGGATCTGCCTGTCTCTGTCCCTCTCTGTCATTCACCTCCCTGAATGTTGGGGTTATAAATGTATGGAACCAAAACCATCCCAGCTTCTTATGTGGGTGTTGGGGATCAGAAATCAGGACCTTCTGCTTGTGTGGCACACACTCCACCAGCTGCGCCATCTCCCCAGCCTCTTGCATTTCTTTTGTTAAATTTATCTTTAATGAATTTTGTAGTAAGGTGTAAAGTTGTCTAAAAGGCAATAAGTTCCAGATCAACCTGTAGATTTAAAACAATCTATATCAAAATCAAAACTCTGGAAATTGGAAAACTGATCTTAAAATTCATATGGAAATTTAAAGGATGCAGAATGGTCAAAATAGTTTGGAAAGGGGGACTTAAGGTCCAGAATAGTGGAGGAGCACTTGCCAAGCATGTGTGGGATCCTGGATCTGATTCCCAGAAGTGCAAAACATCAAAAGGAAATGAAAATGTTAGCCAGGTGTGGTGCACACAACTGTCATCCTAGCATTGTTGAGATAAGAAAGACTAAATTGGGGGCTGGAGAGATGGCTCAGTGGTTAAGAGCATTGCCTGCTCTTCCAAAGGTCCTGAGTTCAATTCCCGGCAACCACATGGTGGCTCACAACCATCTGTAATGAGGTCTGGTGCCCTCTTCTGGCCTGCAGACATATATACAGACAGAATATTGTATACATAATAAATTAATAAATAAATAATTATTTAAAAAAAGAAAGGCTAAAATTGCTGTGAGGCCAAGGCCAACCTGGGTTAGATAGTATCAGGCCAACCAGGGCTAGACAGCTAGACTCCACCTCAAACAAACAAACAAACAAAAAGTCCAAAAGGAGAAACATTTAACAGATCAAAGGCAAGAAGATTATACGTTTGAGGCCAGCTTAGGCTACTATAGTAGTTTTGACTACACAGAGATGCTGTCCTAAACACAAACACACACACACACACACACACAGACACACACACACACACACACACACACACACCATGGAAAGGGAAGGGAGGGAGGAAGGGAAGAGGGAGATTCATCACAAAGTTACACTAATCAAGACAATGGGGGCTAGGAAGATAGTCCAGTTGTTAAGTTCTTGCTGTACAAGCATTAAAACTAGGAAGACTAGAGTTCCAGATCTCCAGAAACCCATGTGAAGTCCAGGTAGGGGCACGGCAGCCAGCCTGCAATTTCATCAGCCTTGGAAGGTGCAGGGAGAGGATCCCCAGAGCAAGCTGGCTAGCAAAACTAGCCATATGTGTGAGCTCTGGGTTTGACTGAGAAATTCTGCCTCGGTGAATAAGGTAGAAGAGCATCGCGAATAATTCCTGACATCAGCCTTGGGCCCTCACACGCACACATGCAAATCATGCCCCACCCACATGCACACAATGGGCACACACACACAATGGAAAAAAGACGGAGAGGTCTTAGATTAAGAATAGACATAAAGATCAATTGAATAGATTTGAGTACAGAAATAAACCCTGTGGTTTATAGTCAATTGATTTTCAGCAAGAGTGTTGTCTTGTACATTCAGGTTGCTATTGACAAAATATCATACACCAGGCAGCTTATAAACAACAGAAATTTATTCTTCTTGGTTCAAGAGGCTGGGGAACCCACAATCAAGGTGCTGGTAGATTCTCTCTGGCTCATAGCTGACACCTTGGTACTATGTCCTCACACAGTGGAAGGGGCTCTTTTATAAGGAGGCTAATGTCCCAGCGACCCCACTCCCAATATCATGACCTTGTGGTTATAATCTCAACACGTGGATTTTTGGAAAGGGGCCACAGCATCTGTCAAGATAATTCAATGAGGGAATTAATCTTTCAAACAAATTATGTCAGCACAAATGGATATACACATGCAAAAGAATTGCTGGACTCCTACCACGTCCCATATATGGAAAAGCAAACTTCGTATGGTGTTATGTGGTTGTATTCACAGTACTCATAAGACTGAGACAGATTCAGAGAGCTGTGAGTTTGAGTCCATCTTGGGCCACACAGTGAGACCCCATCTCCAAAACAAAGAAGTCTGGAGAGATGTCTCAACAGTTAAGAGTTGCTCTTGCAGAAGCTCTGGGTTTGAATCCCAGCACCTACAAGGTGGCTCACAACCATCTGTAACTCCAGTTTCACCACATCAAATGCCCTCTTCTGGCCTCTGTTGGAAGAGGTCACATATGCACAGGCAAACGGTGTGTTTTATGCATAAAATAAAAAAGATAAATTATTTTTAAATTTTATACTTATTTTTTAATATTTTTATGGTTTATTTAAGTTTATTTTATGCGCATGGGTTTGAAGGTGTCAGATCTCCTGCCACTGGATCTTCAGACAGTTGTGAGCTGCCATGTGGGTGCTGGGAATTAAACCCGGGTCCTCTGGAAGAGCAGTCAGTACTCTTAACCACTGAGCCATCTCTCCAGCCCCAAATTTTATACTTATTCTACTTTGTATGTGTGAGTGTTTTTGCTTGCATGTATGCATACACACCACATGAAGGACTAGTGCCCATGGAGGTCAGAAGAGGATGTCAGATCCCCTGGAACTGGAGTTACAGACAGTTGTAAGCTACCATTTGGGTGCTGGGAATCAAACCCAGGTTCTCAGCATGAGCAACCAATAGTCTTAACTGCTGAGTCATCTCTCCAGATCCTAGATTAAAAAAACTTGGTGTGTGGGGGGGGGAGCAGGTATCAAGACAGGGTTTCTCTGTGTAGCTCTGGCTGTCCTGGAACTAACCTCCAACTCAGAGGAAAGACTCTGTCTTAAAGGAATTAGGTAGAATGATAAAGAACACATCTGACTTCCCCCTCTTAAATTTGCATGTAATGCACAGGTGCACACACTCACACACCTATGTGCATGCCATACACATGCACAAATCAAAAACCGTAAGTACTAATGATACGAAACTCTTAAATATAAATCTTTGTGGGGCTGGAGAGATGGCTCAGAGGTTAAGAGCATTGACTGGTCTTCCAAAGGTCCTGAGTTCAATTCCCAGTACCCACACGATGGCTCACAACCATCTGTAATCTGGCGCCCTCTTCTGGCATGCAGGCATACATGTAGGCAGAAAACTATATATAATAAACAAATAAAATCTTTAAAAAAATGTAAATCTTTGTGACCATGTTTTAGGTGACGGGTTCTTTGATATGACACTAAAAGCATAAATAGTATTTAACAAAATATTAGCACATCTACTTGTAAATATATAGAAAAAATTAATATAACCAAGTGATACATATTCCAGGAAGGCAACATTGATTTATTCAATATTTGAACAATTGGGGCTGGAGAGATGGCTCAGTGATTAAGAGCACTGACTGCTCTTCCAGAGGGTCCAGGTTCAATTCCCAGCACCCACATGGCGGCTCACAACTGTCTGTAACTCTAAGATCTGACACCCTTACACAGGCATACATGCAGGCGAAACATAGAAGTCTTAAACCTTAGCTCAATCCAGATGGTGGAAGGAGAGAACTGACTCCCACAAGTTGTCCTCTGGCCTCCATACATGAACTGTAGCACAGGCTCAAGAAATGGCACACATAAAAGAAATATAAAAAAAGAGTAAACTAGCCGGGCGGTGGTGGCGCACGCCTTTAATCCCAGCACTAGGGAGGCAGAGGCAGGCGGATCTTTGTGAGTTCGAGACCAGCCTGGTCTACAAGAGCTAGTTCCAGTGCACCTGGTCAACAAGAGCTAGTTCCAGGACAAGCGCCCAAAGCTACAGAGAAACCCTGTCTCGAAAAACCAAAAAAAAAAAAAAAAAAGAGTAAACTAGCCGGGCAGTGGTGGCACACGCCTTTAATCCGAGCAGTTGGGAGGCAGAGGTAGGTGAGTCTCTGTGAGTTCAAGGCCAGCCTGGTCTACAGAGCGAGTTCCAGAACAGTCAGGACTACACAGAAACTCTACTTCAAAAAAAAATAAACTAAACAAAAAAAGATGTTATCTCCGTGGTAGGCTAGCTGCCTATGTGTGCCAAGGACCTAGATTGTACTCCCAGTACAACAAGAAAATTGAAACAAACCCTAACAAGGAAGGATTCTTTTGGAAGCAGGATATTTTTCCATTTAGCTCTGTCAAGTTTTGCCTCATGAACTTTGAAACTCTTTTATCAGGCAGACATATTTAAAATGGCTTGTGCCAATGAATTGACCCTTTTCTTATTAACTATGTGCCTTTGCCTCTACTATTATTAGTCCTCATCTTGACATTCCTCCCACAGCCGTGCTAGCTTTCCTGTAGTCATGCTTTCCCTCCATTCTCTTACGTGTCACTCACGGCAGCATAAAGCACAGCCCTCGCAAAAATGGTATTTTACAGAGCTGTTGGGGCATGGCTTCTTATTTGCTCTGACAATACCCGTCTGTCTTTATTTACATTAAACATGATTGCTGCTATGCCTGAGTAAAAGTAACTTGACTTTCATATCTTTGTCAGTCCTACACGTACTTTTTAATTTTTTTTATGTTCGAGATTATAGTTATATGCTTATCCCTTCCCTTTCTTCCCTCTAAACCCTCTCATATATAACCCTCCCCACTCTCCTTCAAAGTCATGGTCTCTTTTTTCATTGCTATTATAGGCATATATGTGTTATATACATATGCATATATTCATATATATCTATATTAATAAATATAACCTGCTTAGTCTGTATAACATTAATTGTATGTTTGATTTCATGGCTGACTGTTTGGCAGCGGACAATCAACTGCTGTATTCTTCCCTAGGGAAGACCACCTCTCGTGCTTGGATGTGGAGCGCTGGGGCCCTGTGGACTCTCCCCCATCCAGTTTGGTATTTTCTTTGGTGTCAGCCTTGTTTAGCTCACGTTTAGGCAGTCATGTTGATGAGACCTTATGGCTGTAGTTACTATAAGACACTCTCACAGCAAACTCCCTGATCTTCTGGCTCTTACAGTCTTTTTGGTCCCTTTTTCTACAATGTTCCCTGACTGTTTAAGTGTAGGAGTGTCTTGTGAAAGTATCCATTGGGCCTGGGCTCCACCACTCTGCATTTTTATTGGTTGTGATGTTTTGTAGTGGTCTTCATCTGCTGCAAAGATGAAGGGGTAAAGACTACATCTATCTGCTGCGGGAGATTAAGCCCACTTGCTTTCAGCCAATGGCTTCTAAGATACCCGCCCAATGTGGGGCGTGGTTTTCATTTAAAAAAAAAAAGCCAGAGCCACTCTCCGAGCTAACTTGCTTCTGGCTTCCATGCTGACTGCTAGACTCGGTTTCCTGTTTGCGACCAGAGGAATGTGGTTTGGGACATTGATCTGTAAGTTTTATCCCCTCCAATAAAATACCCCTTTTTTAATCAAATTGGTGTAATATTGTCCTGTGACAATATCTATCTGTGGCTATAAAGACAAATGTTTACAGACTGTTGTGACGCCTATGAGCCACATCATGACAGGCATGGCATGGCAACCCTGAGGTGTGCTGTTGTGGCATACATACCTTGGGGGTGAACAACTGCTCTCTGATTGGACTTTAAACCCATTCAACAAGATGGATACCATGGTGTTACTGGAAGACTAGCTACCTAACCAGTGCTAGTGAGGTAATAGCCACTGGTAAATTTCCAACCACTAATTTCCTAACCCAGCATAATCCCTAGCAACAATCTTCTTTTGCTTTCTCTGGAACTCAGTACATAGCTAAGGATGACCTTGAACTCTTGCTCTTCATGCCTCAAACTCTGGAGTGCTGAGCTTACAAGTGTACACTAGTACACCTGGTCTGTGAAGTGCTGGGAAATAAACCCAGGGCTTTGTTCATGGCAGACAAGCATGCTACCAACTAACTGTCTCCCAACCCTTTCTTCTTTCCTGCCAATGAAAGAATTGTTTACTATTCTTAAAATATAGATAGGCTTTAATTAATCAAAATTCCAAAATTTTGTGCTCAAATGGATACCAAACAAGAAACTGAAATAATATCTTAAAGAACAGGGGACTTTGGCCTGGCAAGATGGCTCAGAGGATAGGAGCACTGGCTGCTCTTCCAGAGGTCCTAAGTTCAATTTCCAGCAACCACATGGTGGCTCAATTCACAATCATCTGTAATGAGATCTGGTGCCCTCTACTGGCCCACAGGGATACATGCAGGCAGAATATTGTACATACAATAAATAAATAAATCTTAAAAAAAGAATGGAGGACTTTTTGCAAACTATATCTGATAACGCATATAATTAAAATGTATAAAGAATTACCACAAATCCATAAACCAAATAACTCATTTTAAGAGCAAAATATGTGAATGGGAATTTCTCCAAAGACAATAGGCTTGTGGCCACTATGAAAAGATGCCAAATATTATTAGCCGTCAAGGAAATGCAAATCAAAACCATGGTGAGAGCCAGCAAGTTGTTCATCAGTAAAGGCACTTGCCAGTAAACCTTGACCTCAACCTGATCCCTAGGACTCATACGATGGAGGAAGACAACTGACTCCCAAAAGTTGCCCTCTGATTTCTACATGCATACCAGACCATGGTGTGTGCACGTGCACACATGCACACACCCCACACACACATACACACCCACACACACAAATGCTACTTTAAAAACATAATGAAATGTCACTTTATATCTAATTGGATGTTTATAATAAAAAAGATAGAGTAACAAGTGTTGCCAAGAATTAGGAGACATTAAAATGCTCATGCCCAGTTGGTACTAATGTATAATGGTATAGCCATTTAGGAAAACAGCTTGCCAGTTACTCAAACGTTAAACATTATTGTCAAATGACATAGTTTCTACAGTTAGACATATTTCTATAATGGTTAATCTTCCCTTTTAGGTAAATTAGTGAAGCCACTATGGAAATCAGAATGAAGGTTCCTCAAAACTCTAAAACTTCTACCACGAGAAGGAGCTATGGCACACCTAGACATATACATTGTGATGATTAATCTCAATTTTCAACTTAATGAGATCTAGAATAATCTGGGAGATGAGGCTCTGGGAATGCCTCTGAGAGACTGTCTTGATTAGGTTAACTGAACTGGGAAGACATGCCTACTATTGGTGGCACTATTCCTTGGGCTGGGTCTTGGGCGATATGAAAAGGAGAAAATGAGGTGACCACACGCGTTCATTGCTCTTTTCTTCCTGGCTGTGGATAAAATACAACCAGCTACTTCAACGTTCCTGCTGTCTTAACTTCCCTACAATGATGGACTGCACTTTGAGCTGAGAGCGAAAATGAACCATCCCTTCCTTAAGTTTTTGTCTTGTGCCAGAGTATTTTAGCACAGCAACAGAAAAATAGCTAAGACACACCACAAAGATTGTAAGCACACTACATAGACAATATGCTCACTCGTTTTATCATAGAACCATTTGCATTAGCCAAGATATGGGATTATTCTATATGTCCATCAACAGAGGACATGAATAAAGAAAATAGGTTATGTATTATACACCCAATGTAGTTTTACTGGGACATGGGACATAAATAATAAAATTGTCATTTTCAGGAAAACATATAATTATCACATAAAGTGAAAATAAGCCAGACTACTGGGCCGTGGTGGTGCACACCTTTAATCCCAGCACTAGGGAGGCAGAGGCAGGTGGATCTCTGTGAGTTTGAGGCCAGCCTGGTCTATAGAGTGAGACCCAGGACAGCCAAGGCTACACAGATAAATACTGTCTCAAAAAATAAGCCAGACTAAGGCTGTTTTTTTTAATCATATGCAGAATCTACACACACACACACACACACACACACACCTCACATTAACATAGAATGACTACTTGAGAAGAAGACAGTGGCCAGCAGAAAATGTTGAGACTGGAAAGGATAGTGAGGGACTGCATGAGCAAAGTACAAGATATTCATGTAGGAAAGTGTAAGCCATTAATATGTCCAACAACTATACACTATCCACAATACCATATTTTCATCCAAAAAATTGTACTTGAATGCTTGTGGCAGCAGCATTGATCATGATAGCCAAGATGGAAATAGCACATTACAATGATGGATGGATGGCTTCAATAAAATGTAGGATGTCCACACATTACAGTATGTTCCGCAACGAACCATGAATGTAGTTCTAATATACACTACAACTCTGGTGAACCTTGAACACACGCTAAATAAAAAAAACCAAAAAAGAAAGAAATAGGAACCCACATACCATATGATTCTAATTTTGTGAAATGCCTAGAATAGAGAATTCTACAGAGATAGACAGTGGATTAGTAACCACTAATTACAAATTAGTAGTAGTAATTAGTAATTATAGCCAAGAGCTGGAGGGCAGGAAGGGAATGGGGAGTGACTACTGATGGGTATGGGGTTTCTTTTGGGAGTGATAAAAATGTTCTAAAAATAGGCAATGAGGAAGCCATACACACCTCGTTAAATACTAAAAGCCACTGAGTTGTGCAGTTTTACTTTACTTTTATTTCATGTGCATGAGTGCTTTGCTTGTGTGTATGTCTGTACATCATGTATGTGCCTATTGCTCACAGAGGCCAGAATACAGAGGGTTGTGAGTCATCACGTGGTGTGCCAGAAGTTGAACCTGGGTCCACACAAGAGCAGTCCGTCCTCCTATCTGCTGAGTCATTTCCCCAGCCCTGAGCTGTATCTTTGAAAAGAGCTGGTTGTGTGCTATGTGAATTATATCTTAGTCAAGTTGCTATTCTATAAAAGTCCCATGGAGGGCAGACTGGAGATCCCAGGAGTGGACATTGCATGGTCTGAGCAGAAGGCAGAACACCAGGGACAGGGTTCATTAGCTAGCGAGAGAGAATCAGACTAGCGATAGGTGAAGACTTGCTGGCAATTAATATTTGGGGGTTTTTGGCAATGGAGGTTGGGTAGGGATTATGGTGAGAGACTGCCTTACTACATTAACCCAGTCTGATCTTGAACTTATGCTCTTCCGTCTTCAACCTCCTAAATACTGGGAATACAGGGACATGCTACCACAGCCAACTGAAAATTAATTAGGTTTTGTTTTACATTTACTTTTTTAAAAATTTCATCTAGGGTTGGAGAGATAAGCAGTGGTTAAGAGTACTACTTTTCCAGAGGACCCAGGCTTGATGCCCAGTTTGATGTTGGGGGTTCATGACCATCTATAACTCTGGATCCAGAGAATCCAACACCCTTTTCTGATCTCTGGGGCACTGAACACATGGTGCACAGGCTCACAGGCAGGCATATACATAAACTTCTTAAAATCCCAAATAATAATTTTCTAACTTTTTACTAAGTTGTATTGGTGATGATGTCTGTATGGGTGGTGGTGGTGCTGGGAACATGGAGGTCAAGATAACGTCATGGAATCAGTTCCTGCCTTTTCCTTCTACATGGGTTCTGGGGATCGAACTCAGAGCACCAGACTAGCACAGCAAACACATTTACCTATTGAGTCATCTTACTGGTCCCTAATGTATTTTTATTCTGTGAAAAAATGTGTGTGTATGTGTGTATGTGTATCTGTGTGTGTGTGTGTGTGTGTCAATCTCACCCCATCACTTACTCATGTCTCTCCAACCGAGCTCTTCCTTCTTCCCAACCCCATCTCATACCTTCATGTCTGTTTGGTTTGTGAACTCCCTGAATTTGGCTTTTTGTCTATCTGGAACCAGCATCTCACTGTATAACCCTGGCTGTCCTCAAACTCACTCTGTAGCCCAGGCTGGTCTCTAACTCACAGAGTTCCAGCTGCCTCTGTTTCACTGGTGCTGAAATTAAAGGTGGGTGCCACCGTACCCAGCTCCTCCCTGAGGTTAATTGGGGCTGCTTGCAGGAGCATGGGCAAGGGTTATTTACCGGAGCATGGGTAACATACCAATGTCTATACCACTGAAGAAAGCCATTTCCCCTTCTCCAGCAACCATTAGCTACCATTAGCTCCTTAGGGAAGACTTTTTAACACAGTTCCTCCTTCCATTTTACCTGTCCTAATACTGCTAGCATCTGTACCTGTAAATTGGTTTCCATCTGCAAGACTACCACACTGGTTCAAGCCTTATCGCTCAGGCTCACCCCCTCCCTCTTGAATACTCCTTCTGCCTCATCCGCTTATGTTCTCTCTCTCCCCCTACCTGCCCTGAATGCTACAGCCATAGTGAGAATTTCATACTACAAGTCTGATCACGATATCACCCCTGATTTTCTTTTACATTTAGTATAAACACAGAAATTCTTAGCATGGCTGACTAGCCCTAAAGTTTAGAAGTCCTGGCCCTGCACCTATCTCTGGACTCACCTCCAGCTCACTGTGCTGAGCACACCATGTTCCCTCCTGTCTCTGGGCCTTTGCATGCTGGTCATCCATAGAATGTTTCCTAACTTGCTTTACCTGATAATGCCTATTCTGCCTTTACTTACCAACTTAATTACCACTTCCTCAGGGAAGCCTTCCCAGAAAGCCTAAAAGCCTAAGTCCCCCTATTTTATGCTCAGAGAGCAGTTTGTGTTTATCTTTTGTGCCATGTGCATGCGTGTGCATGTGTGTGTGTGTATGTGTGTGTGTGTGTTTTGTCTGACCTTTGTTTATGAGATCATTTCATTATTGTCTGTCTCTTTCATTAGATTAAAAACCTGTGTAAGATCAACATCTTTGGCCCTTTGTCTTCCTCATTGTATCAGTGATGCCTAACACAGTGTTTGACACACAACAGGTTCTGAATTATATTTGTTAAATAAATGAGAAAACCTCAGGAACAATTTTAAACGCTAATTAAAGCAACAATAACCTATCGTGCCCACGGATTGGCAAAGACTAAAAAGACCGAAAATATCCACCCTGGGCAAGGACCGCAGCAAATGAGCACTCTCCTCCTCCAGGTGGTGGGGTACAGATTGACAGCTCCTGCATGGAGGCCAATCGGTCCTTCAAATGCTCACACTGCTTGATCTTACTATTTTGCCCAGGCGAATTGATTCCCAGCGAATGAGCACTTATGTGCACAATGTATACTTGGACGGAAGCTGGCTGAGACGCTATTTGCAATAGGAAAACACCAGTAACAATCTTTCTGTTCAACAATCAGGCCCTACTTAAATAAGTCACAGTGCATTTACGGAACACAATACTGTGTGGCCATTAAAACTGGTCATGGAGGGTTATAGAGATGGCTCCATGAACACAGCACTTACCTTAGAAGCATGAGGAGCTGACTTTGAATCCCCAGAAACCCCCAGAAATCCCAGAAATCCGGCCATGGTAGCATGTGTCTGCAATTCCAGGGTTCCTTTGGTGAGATGGTGAGAACTGACACCCAAGGTCTGGTCCCCCTAACAATATTTGCTATGGCACACACATGTCTACACTCATGCTCACACAAGGTTAATAACAATAAAACACTAACTAGAAATAAATAAATCATGTGTATCATAATATATTTAGGAAAAATTATGAGAAGAAATAGCTACCAAAAGATGATGAAAGAACCCTAAGGTGTCCGCATTAATAGTTGTGTGTGGAGTTGGGGGCTGTATTTGTCACAAAGAACAGATGGAGGTCAGAAGACAACTTAGGGAAGTTAGTTTGCTCCTTCTACCTGGGAGTTCTAGTGATCAAACTCAGGGCATCAGGCTTGTCAGTAAGTGTCTTTATCCACGGAGCCATCTCATCAGCCCTTAATATCCAAATGATGAGAAAAAACCCACAAAGCATGGCACAGTGACCCACACCTACAATCCCAGCACCCGGGAGGCTGAGGCAGGAAGATTAGCATGAGTTTTAGGCCAGCCTGGGCTACTAATGACAACCTAAGCTACATAGCAATACTTTAACTAACAAAAATAAGGAAATGAAGTTCAATGCCCAGTACCACCAAAAACAAATGAAAATTAACTCACATAATTTATATAATTAAATAAATTACCTAATAAAACAGAAAAATAAATGCTGAATACAAAAGGGAACTATACATATGTGTTGTAGGGGTATAGCCGCATGAAGAGGAAACTTTTGACAGTAGCTGTTCTGTGTTGAAGGATTATTTGCATGTCTGTTTCCTCTATAACCAGCATATATTAATGTTGTAATAAGAGGATGATCAAATACATTTCACTGTGAGGAAAACACGTTGAGAAATAAAGGTCAAGAGAGAAAAACTCAGCCTATTATTTCTGAGAGGGAGATCCATGCGGGGGACCACAGTTAATCAGGAGGTTGCTTAGTGACCACAGAACCAGAGCAGAAAGCTTAGCTGAATGGCTCCAGGGACTGAAGACTTGGAAAGAGAAACTGATACATCATCCCCACTGGACCCACACGCTACCTGCCTTAAATAATTCAGCCTTTCTTTTATTTCCTTCATTACTGTCACTCTTGTCATCACTGTGGTGCTGTTTGTGCAACCTGGGGTTTCAAGCACACGATGCAAGTGCTCTACCACTGAGCTACACTGCCAGCTCAACCATAGCATTTAAGACAAATCAACATCTAATGCCCCGGGAAGCCACCCCAAGTGTGTTTGATGCATTGCTCTGGACCCTCCTTGCTTGAATGCAGTTTGACTTCACTCAGCCATCATCATCTCTAAGTTGACTAACTACAAACCTTTGGCTCCACAGTGAAGCTGTGAAGCCATTTCTGGTCTGGTCTGGTTTCTGAACCTCTTTTCCAGCATCTGCCCTTGATGTCCCTGAGACTTAATTTGCAGGCTCTTGCTCCTCACTTGACTCATCTTACTAATTTTCTGTAGCTGTAAAACCCGAGTCCCTACTCTCCTGACTCTCCGTGTCCAATTCCCATGGTAGAGATCAGGCATGGGGATGGCGACACACTCCTAATGAGGATAATTCATTTGGATAAACTAGGTGGAACCCGGGACTCAGCTACCCTGGGTAGACCCTCCTAACTCTTTTTCTTTACATTTCCCATTTCTCTGAATGTCATACGGCTGCACCTTCGGATGCCTTCTTTCCCGAGCTTAGGACTTTCATTTATTTTGTATGTGGCACTTGGGATTGCCATGTGCCCTACCTACCACTGAGTTCTATCCCTAGCCTCCCCCCCTTTTTTTTTAACTTTTTGAGACAGTGTTTTGCTAAGTTGTGCAGACTGGCTTTGAACTCACTCTGGTACCACCAACTAATCTACAGTTGATTCCGCATTTCTGCTTTAGGCCTGGAATCTACAGTTGATTTTTTTATTTCTGCTTTAGGTCTGGAAAATATTTTGCTCCTGAAGCATTTATTTGAATATCAGATTGTATCCATCATGTGCTAATTTTGTTACTTTGAGGAAAAGGTGCCCTGTAATTCTCCTACACAGATATAAACTGGTAATTAACTGAAACCAAACCATATTTTTTGTGAAACAGAGTTCCACCCTGTAGCCCAGGCTAGCTTTGAACTTGTGATTCTCCTGCCTCAGCCTCCCAAGTGCTGAGATTATAGGAGGGGGCCATGAAGACCATATTTGAATTCTTCATATACCCACTGAATCTAACACAAGGCCATGTATGTAGTCAATGTGCAATAACAAATAACCTGGAGATAGGGCTCAGCAGTTAAGAGCACTGGCGGCTCTAGCAGAGGACCCAGGTTCGATTCCCAGCACCCACATAGCAGCTGACAACCCTCTATAACTCCATTTCCAAGGTATCTGATGCCCTCTTTTGGCCTCTGTAAACACCAGGCACACATGTGGTACACACATGTATATGTAAGCAAAACACTCATACACATAAAAATAATAATGGCCGGGTGGTGGTGGCGCACACCTTTAATCTCAGCACTCGGGAGACAGAGGCAGGCAGATCTTTGTGAGTTTGAGACCAGCCTGGTCTACAAGAGCTAGTTCCAGGACAGGCTCCAAAGCCACAGAGAAACCCTGTCTTGAAAAACCAAAAACAAATTTAAAAAAAAATAATAGTGGACAACAACAAGCATCCAATGAATGCATGTGAGAAGGGTACGCAGCCAACGGAGATCTCACATAACTTCTACTGATGTTCAAATTTTTCTGGGCATGGTGGTGCATGCCTGACATCTCAAACACTCAGGAGATGAGACATAAAGACCACCTACGGGTTCTAGATCAGCCTGGTCTTTGGTGTTCAGTTCTTTGTAAACAAAGCAAAGCATAAATAAAAACAAACGATATGTAACTCCAGTTCCAGGGGGACCCAATGCCCTCTTTTGGCCTTTGTGGGCACCAGGCATGCATGACATATAGACACATGCATGCAGATAAAACACCCATTTATAGGCCGGGTGGTGGTGGCGCACGCCTTTAATCTCAGCACTCGGGAGACAGAGGCAGGCAGATCTTTGTGAGTTTGAGACCAGCCTGGTCTACAAGAGCTAGTTCCAGGACAGGCTCCAAAGCCACAGAGAAACCCTGTCTCGAAAAACCAAAAAAAAAAAAAAAAAAAAAAAAAAACAACCCACCCATTTATATAATATATATAGTGAATATATATATAGAATATATATATTCAGAAACAGGCGTGGCCTTGGAAACCATTTGGTTAAAGGACAGAAGCAAGTCCTGTAAATTGTCCTCTGACCTTCACATACATGCTGTGGCGTGTATTAGCATATGAGCTTATGTATGCACAACAAGTAAATAAATAAATGGCCAGCTTGAGCTATATAGCAAGCCCAAGGTCAGTTGTCCTATATAATAAAACCCTGCCTCAGGAAAGAAAAAGGAAGAAAAGAGGGGGAAAAAACCAGATTCTCTTGGATGTTTGTGTGTGTTTAGTGTATGTGCCTGTGCAAGTCTCGAGTATGTTCCCATGTTCCCTCACATGCACCTGCAAGTATGCGCAGGTGTGTATGAAAGGCGGGTGCTGATGCTGAATGTTTTTTTTTCTTTCATCCTCCACCTTACATTTGTAGGAGATTCTCCTTCACGGAAGCAGGAGTCGACGCTAGACTGGCTGGATAGTGAGCTCTAGGGCTCCACTGTCGCTGCTTCCTGGCCTGGGGTTCCGGGTGCCCAATGCTGCAGCTTCCCTTTTGCATGGGTCCTGGGGATCTGAACTCAGGTCTTCATGCTTACACAGCAGCCGCTTTCCCAGCTGAGTCATCTCCCTGGTCCACGACACTGAGTTTGTATGATTCAATGACAGCTTTAATGACAATTACTTGTTTCTGCTCTTGGAAATAGTGTCCCTCCAAAGCCAGGTTTTCATTTCTCTTAATATAATATTTTTTGAGACAGTGTTTCTCTGTGTAGCTCTGGCTGTCCCAGATCTCACACTGTAGAGCAGGCTGACCTCCCCAGTGCTGGGATTAAAGGTGTCCACCACCACCACCACCCAGCTCTGCCTTAATTTAAATGAGGTTTTACACCAAACATGGAATTCTTTTCTTTGTTTTTGTTTTTTGTTTGTTTGTTTTTGGCCAGACTGGCTGGCTAACAACTTGTCTGTTCCCCTGACCCATGCCCTGCTACAGACACCCACCACCAATGCCTAACTTTTCTCCATGCTGGGATCCAAACTCAGGCCCTCATGATTCTGAGGCAGCACTTTACCCACTGAGCCACCCCCCAAGCCCCCTAACATAGTGTATTTATGCAATAAACAGACAATACATCATTGTTGACAATTACTTGATAAGTATACACTTGGGAACTGGAGATAGAGAGACAAGGTTTCACTATGTAGCTCTGCCTGCCATGGAACTCACTATGTAGACCAAGCTGGCCCTGCACTCACAGAGATCCTTTGGCATCTGCCTCCTGAGTTCCGGGATTAAAGGTTTCTATTGGCCTTTAAAACTTTGTATGTGTTATTACTCTGTGTGTGCATGCATTTAATTATCTGTGCTAGTAGGGACACTCATGGGCCATAGTGTGAGTGTGGGGGCAAAGGATGACTCTCAGGCATCGCTTCTCTCCTGCTGTGGGTTCTGGGGACTGAGCTTAGGCCATTAGGCTCTACACAGCAAGTGCTTTCAACTGCTGAGCCACCGCCCTGGTCCCCACACTCCCTTGTCTTAAGCTCTCCAGCCTAGTGCAGAATCAAGGAGCTGGAGGTACTAAATAAACACTTGGCAGGAGATTTCAAGTGGCTGTGGCATTCTGGAAACAGCCTTCTTCTATCGAGTCCCCTTGAGGGCCACTTGCAGAAGATACTGTGTCACTAAGCATTATGGGTTCATTCCAAAAGGAGAATGACTGACAGCGAAGGGGCTTGCCGAGCACAATGGTTCCTGTTTTAGGCATCTGCCTCTTCTGGAGTCATCCTTTCCAATTCCCTGGGAAGCAGTCCCTGCCTCCAATTGCTAGGGCTGTGGTAGCGGTAATAACACAGACCCACTGAAATACTGGAACTGAAAATAATAGGAGTTTATTGTCTTACAGCTCTGGAAGCTAAAAGTCCTAAAGATAGGCTATGGCATGTCCATGCTGTCTCTGAAATCTGTCCTCGCCTCTCCCAAATTTGTGGTGCTTTGTTGGCATCCTTGGAGCTCTGTGTCTCAGAGACACATTGTTCCAATCCTCCATCTTCACGTGGCCATCTTCTCCCTTTATGCTTGTCTGCCTCTGGATCCAAAGCTCCCCTTTTTGGTGAAGACTTCATCTGAACATCAAACCCTTTAAAGGACAAGAGACGCCACTCTGTACTCCACCCCGTCTCTTCTTGAGGATTCATGAGCATGAATCCCTGCTGAGCTAAATGTATTCATTCCATCCCAATGGCAGCAGAATCTGGCTATTCAGGAAGCTGAAGCAGTAAGATCAATTTCAGAGGGTTGGCGTTCATGACCAATACGGCAGGGAGCATGGCAGCAGGCAGGGAGGCATGGTATAAGAGCAGTAGCTAGGAGCTCCTATCTTCAGAGACAAACACAAAACAGAGACAGAGAGACCCAGAATAGCAAGAGGCTTTTGAAACCTCAAAGCCCACACTTGGTGACACACCTCCTCCAACAAGGCCATACCTCCTAATCCTTTCTAAACAGTTCTATCAACTGGGGACCAAGTTCAAATTCATGAGCCTGTGGGGTCCATTCTCATTCAATCCACCACACAGACAAACAAAAACAAAAACGCAACAGCCAGCACTAGCGATGTAACTCAGTTGATAAGAGTGCCTGCCAAACATGCACAAAACCCTGGCTTCTATCCCTAAACACACATAAGCTAGGCATGGTGATGCCGCCTGTAACCCCAGATTAGAAAGTGGGCACAAGAAGATTAAAAACATCGTAGTAGGGTTTGGAGAGATGGGTCAGCAGCTAAGGGCACTGGCTGCTCTTCCAGAGGTCCTGAGTTCAAGTCTTGGCACCCACATGGTGGGTCACAACCATCTATACCCATAATCCCACGGGATTTGGTGCCCTCTTCTGGTGGACACATGCACATGCAGGCAAAGCAACCATGTACGTAAAATACACAAATAAATCTTTGAGGGGGAAAGCATCATAATGAGTTTGAGGTCAGCCTGAACTACATGAAAACAAACCCACAGAAACGAATAGAAGATGCTGCCTGAGTAGATAGGATAGGTCACTGCCCCTCTCGCGGGGGCCTAAGGCGCACAGTGGAACTCTGACACTTTCACCCTGAGGGGTACCTCCCAACCTGGTAGCGCTCTCAAGCTCCACATCTTCGTGCTGCCCTCCAGACCACGCGGGACTGGCTTTTGTCTACTTTGAAGACCTAGTGAGTTATCTTGACTACTTGGGTTCCATGGCAGCTGAGAGGTAGACAGAGGTGCATGACCCAGTCAGGAAGGACTAGTGGCACCCTCAGAGAACAGAAGCTTTGTAAATAAGACCTCTCCCCAGAGACCATCCGTCTTTTCCATAAACTGGAAGTTTAAAAACCTGATCATTTAGACATCTGCCTTCTAGAAACTTCCCTTCTGTGGGGCTTCTCTGTGACAGATGAATGTGGGAACATGAAGCCTCCATTGTCTTCACTGCTACTGAGTTATCTATGAACTGTGGGAGTTTTGGAGAAACTCAGCACTCACCCGCTAAATCAATATGTCCTTTACTGGGTATCTCTGATCATGATATTGCTAGGGTAAACATCTCTCAGATATGCAACTGCTCACCCAGAAGCACTACCCTCTGAACTGTCTCCACTCATACATAGTGCCCAACTAAGGTGCACCCTCTGTGTGCATCTGGGGCAGGGGAATTCACCCCTTGCCTTGAACAGACCTGCACTAATCCCTCCCCCACAGCCTTTGTTATAGTGTGCAAGCCCCCGAGTGACAGGTCCATGCCTCGGCCCTGCAGCCTCCTCTCCCGATGAGATCAACCTTGCCCATCAAAGCAGAGCCACCCTTGGGGGCTCCACACTCATGCGATTTCCTGTCAGAGTGCCTAACTCAAATTCCTTCAAGAACACACCTTCCACAGTCCTGTTCCACCTCCCGCCCCCGTCCCCATCAATGACCTGGTTGGGCTCAATTGCGTTCAGGGGACATAGTACATCACTCCTACTATTTCAGCTGTTTGGGAGGCTAAAGCAGGACTGGGAATGCAAGAGCAGCCTAGACTATCTAGTAAATCTGAGGACACTCTTGCTATGTAGTGGCATGGGACCTTGAGGTGGTGTGAATGAGAATGGCCTTCACAGGCTCATGTAGTTGGATGCTTGGTCCCTAGTTGGTGGAACCGTGTTGGGAAGGATAAGGAGGTGTGTGACCTCGTTGGGGGAGGTGTGTCACTGGGGAGCAGGCTTTGAGGTTTCAAAAATCCATGCCAGCCCCAGCCCCCTCTACCTCCTCCAACTTGAAGATAATAAGCCCTCAGCTACGGCACCAGGACCATGCCTGCCTGCCTGCCTGCTACCATGCTCCCCACCATGCTGGTCATGGACTCACCCGCTGAAACTGCAAGCAATCCCCCCCGCTAAATGCTTTATTTTATGAGTTGCCTTGTTCAGAGTGTCTCTTCACAGCAATAGAAAATGAACTAAAACAGGCCTTGAAAGACAAACAAAAGAAATGAGGTTCAAGAACACCCTCCTGGCTAGATTAGCCCCTCTTCTGGGCTCCAGACTACACAATGCTTGTACATCTCAGAAGACTTATCATGTTGTCCTATAATGTCGGCTTATCTGTTCCACCATATTCAAGGGCTGAGGTCCTTTCCATCCTGATTATCATTGTATCTCCAGCTCCTATAAAGGAGAACTGGGGACTTGAGGTATGATTTCAGTGCTATCTAAGAGTCTCCCATCTCCCAAATGGTTCCTATTTCGTGACATGGCTAAAGTGTGACAGTCACTCTCCTCCTCCCACTTTTTCTCCAGCTTCTCCCCCCTTCCTTTCCCTCTTCTCTCTCTCACATCTCGCTTTTAGAAACAAAATCTTGCTATATAGTCTAGTTTGGCTTGCAACTGGCCATGTATCTCAGACTAGTCCCAAACTCAAGCTCCTCTTGTCTTAGCTTTCCAAGTGCTGAGAATAAAGACCCGCAACACCACATCTGGCTGTTTCCATTTTTCTAATACAGACATAACTGGAAGTGGTAATATATCTAACTAGCACTTCTCCTTGGCCCCATGCATAAGACTCCCTCTCTCAATCCATTCCTCCTCCTGGCAGAAGTAAGCCAGAATAGCCAGTTTCCTGGATATTAGGTGGCATAGACAATGGTAGAAGTTCAGGCAAAAGAAAATGGTGTCTAGAGCTGGAGGAGTGACTCAGGGGTTAAGTGCACTTGGTGCTTATTCAGAGAACTCAGGTTTGATTCCCAGAACCAACACAGTGACTTAAACCTCCATGGGCACTAAGGCATGCATGTGGTACACAGACCTACATGTAGTCAGTCAAAATACCCACATACACAAAATCAAGGAAACAGTGTCCCTTTGTCCTTTCGAAATCCCTAATCTCCCAAGTACTCAATGGATACCCAGCACTGTGCTAGGATCTAGGGGGAGGAGCTGTGGGAAGTACTGGCATGATCTTGGCCTCAGAGAACGTGCAGATTAGAAGAAGTCAGCTACAATTAAGGTCATGCAGATACATGAAGTCACAACTGTAACCAAGGTCAGGAAGCAGAGCAAGAGGAAACTCTCATACACTGGTGGGAATGTAAATTAGTATAGCCTTTATGGAAAACAGTACAGGGGTTCCTCAAAAAAAAATCAATAAATAAAAGTAGAACTGCCAGATGGTTCTGCAATCTCATGGGTGGGGATATACGAAGAGGAAATTGAAATCAGTATGCCCAAGAGACAGCTGCACTTGCACGCCCATCTCAGCACTGCAAGAGTTGAGAAACAGAAAGCACCTATGTGCATCAGCCGATGAGCTGATAAAGAAAACGTGGCACATATGTACGGTGGAATACTATTCACCCATGAAAAGGAAAGCCTGCCAATCGCAACATCAGGAATAGAGCTGGAGATTATTAAGCGGTGGACCATCTCACCCATCCCATACCGAATATGGACCAGCTGCTCTCAGAGAAGCTGAGAGGAGAATGGTGGATACCAGAAGCCAGAGAGAGTAGGGAGGGCAGATGGGAGAAAACTGATCAACGAGTCAGGTGTGTGTGGTGTAATACCTGTAATGCCAGCACTTGGGAGGATAGCTACCTGGTGAAATCCTGCCTCAAAAACACAGGATAAGGGCTGAAGAGATGTCTCGGCGCTTAAAAGCACCTGTTGCTCTCACAGAGGACCTGGGTTGGTTTCGAGCACCCACAAGGTAGCTCACAACCATCCATAATTCCAGTTCTGGATGATCTGATCCCCGTCTTCCGACATCTGAGGGTGCCAGGCACAAATGTGGCATAAATACTTGCATGTAAGCAAGGCATTCATACACAACATACGGAACCTAAAAAGCAAAAGTTTAACACAAAACAAAATGTTGAGCTCACATTATTTATAGATGTGGTTCTCAGTTTAGTTTAGTGCTTAGGTGCACAATCTATCATAGATAACAAAAAGGATATCTCAAAAATATTCACATTCAAGATATGATATCATATGTCCCTGATCCTAACAGTAATGAGGGAGAGGCAGGCAGATGTTTGTGAGCTTGCGGTCAGTCTGACCAACATAGCGAGAGCTAGGCCAGCCAGGGCTACCTCATGAGAACTTGTCTCAAAAAGAATAAAATGTAACATGGGGGCCTGCTTTGTTGGGGTTTCTGTCCTGCCGAGTTCCCACAACCAGTAACCCCCAAAGATAATTACACAGAGGTCTATATTAATTATAAACTGATTGGCCCATTATCTCAGGCTTCATATTAGCTCTTATAACTTATATTAACCCATTATTCTTATCTATGTTAGCCATATGGCTCAGTACCCTTTTGCAGTGGGGCAGGGTCACATCCTGCTTCTTTGGTGTCTGGACAGGACTGCGGCAGGAGCTTCTTTCTTCCCAGAATACTCCTGTTCTCATTGCCCCACCTCTACTTCCTCTCTGGTTGTCCCACCTATACTTCCTGCCTGGCTACTGGCTAATCAGCACTTATTTAAAACATAATTGACAGAATACAGAATTGTCCCACACCAACAAAACAAAACAAAATTGCAGTGTTGGGAGAGCAATATGGTTCAGAATGTAAGGAGTCTTACTGTCAACCTGACAACTAGATTTGATCCCTGGAACCTACGTGGTAGAAAGAAAAGAAATAGCCAGGTGGTGGGGGCAAACACCTTTAATCCTAGGACTTGGGAGGCAGAGGCAGGTGGATCTCTGTGAGTTCAAGGCCAGCCTGGTCTACAGAGCGAGTTCCAGGACTGTCAGAGCTGTTACATAGAGAAACCCTATCTTGAAAAACAAACAAACAAGTAAATAATAAAAAGAAAGAGCTAACTTCTGAAGGTTTGCCTCTGACCTACATGCCAGCACACACACAGACACACATACACAAACAAATGCAAACAAACCTTAAAATTATTCAGTGTACATATATTTCAACACATCCCATGTGGAAAGAGAATCACGAGGCCACACCTTTTCCATGAGGATCTAAGGACAATTAAGAGTTGCTGGAGGAGGGGACTTCTTCAGTGGTGTCACTGTTAGTGACTCTGGTAAATAGCCCCTCGCGCATGCTCAGATAAACAGCTCTAATGAAACTCACTAGATCGCACACAAGACAGGAAGAAGGGGGACTGATTGGGAAGAGAAAGGAGCAACGAGACTGGAAGAGGGACAAGAGAGGGTAATCTGGGGGTGAATGTTGTCAAAATACTTTACGTACGTGTATTATAAGCTGTCATAATGAGCTGGGCATGGTGGCACACACTTTTAATCCCAGTACTTGGAAGGTAAAGGCAGGCAGATCTCTGTGAATTTGAGGACAGCCTGGACATCCAGGACTATACAGAGAAACAGTGTCTGAAAAAAATTTAAAAATTCATAATGACATTTATTAGGATGTATAACTAATATATGCCAATAAAATATGAATAAGTTAGTACAATTACATGGCATACCATTGATACATAGAATTTTATTTGTTTGTTATTTTCAAGACAGGGCTTCTCTGTGTAGCTCTGCTTGTCCTGGAACTTGCTCTGTAGACCAGGCTGGTATTGAACTCACAGAGATCCACCTGCCTCTGACTCTCAAGTGCTGGGATTAAAGATGTGCGCCGCCACCACCCAGCTAGCTGGATCTTGGTTTAAATCTCATCTCTGCACTTGTATGTACTGGACCATCAGAGCTTTTCTTGTTTTGCTTGTTTTTGAGAGAAGGATCATATACTCCAGGCTGG
>JAQHUG010000357.1:624471-637093 GCA_028555095.1 Dicrostonyx torquatus
TCTTTCTTTCTTTCTTCCTTCCTTTCTTTCTTTCTTTTTCTTCCTCTTCTTCTTCTTCTTCCTCCTCCTCCCCCTCTTCTTCCTCCTCCTCCTCCTCTTCTTTTTTCCTGCATGTGTTCTATCACTTAGTATATCCCCATCCCTGCTTCAGCTCTCATTCAACTAGGTTTTTATTCCATGTTCTTTTGCTCTGTGAAATGAGTATAATAAGAAAGGCTGCAATAGAGGATCATTGTAAGAAGTGAGAAACGCCATGCAAAGTGCTCACAGCAATGAGTGCCTGGTGCGTGATAAGCATTTGCTGGTATTGGCTACTGTTATTGCCAAAAACTATGTGGCCTTGGGTATGTCGTCTACTTTCTCACCTGTCATCCCACCTCTCATTTAACCTTTCGTATTCTTCACTTGATCACTTTAATGACTCAAGGTCTCTGGTGCATAATAAATATTCAATAACAGGTCCTTTGACTCTTCACAGTACCAATATTTGGTTATGAATCATAATTTTACCTATCATTTTATTTTTATTATACTTTGTTGAATGAATTTTGTGTGTGTGTGTTACACACACACAGAGCGCACCATGGTGCAAACATGGAGGTCAGATGATAGTTTCCCAGGAGTCCTTCTCTCCCTTCCACCATGAGCATCTTGGGACTTGAACTGACGTCGTCAGGCTTGGCAGCAAGTGCCCTTAACCACTGAACCATCCTGAAAGCATCACCTATTATTTTAATCATTCCGTTTCCTTGTCAAGACCGCCAAACAAAGGAAGATGCTAAGGAAGCAGGTACACTGCCTGAATTTATAAATGAAGAAATTAAGGCTCAAATAGGTCACGACTGAACCAAAATCATATAGTAAATAGTTGAGCTGAGATTTAAAATACTCCATTTCATATGCTGGCCCTGGCATGAGTGGTTGTTCTCCATTTGCTGCAATGGTTAGGAAGCCCTCACTAGCTTTCAAACCAAAGATTCCTAGCTTTCTTCCGAAAGCTTTGCTGCCCCCTTGTGGCCAAACTATGCACCTACCTCCAGGTTCCCATTCATTAGAAACAAAACAAAAAACTATCTTTTGTGCTATAATTATTTTCTTCCAGGAAAAAAAAAAAAACATACCCTCAATTCTTTCTTTCTTGTCACATGGATATGTTATGTGCCGTGTTAGGATGTGGGGATGACATCTGTGGATACAAACAATACTATTGATGGGACTGGGGGAGCAGCAGACAAAGCTCTTTTCTACAGGGTCCTCCTGACCTGGCAGCATTTGATCAGGACAAAACAAATTGAGAAAGAAAACCTCACAAGAGAATGGAGACTCTCATGGAAAGGAAACTTCCAGTACAAAGGCCCTGAGGTAGTTGATGCTGGCTTTAAACTCCTGACCTCCCTGCATCAACCGCCTGAGTGGGCATGCCTAACGCAGACATGGCTTTTACAGAGGGGAACTAGGGCTCCGGATATATCTCAGCGGCAGTGCACTTGCTTAGCATGAGGGTGGGCCTGGCTTTGATTCCCAGCAGAGAGAGGAGGGGAGGAAGAGCAGCAGTGTTCTGTAGGTAGTAAGGGAGGCGGGTGCCGGAACAGGAGGGATACTTCTTTGTGTGAATTTGAACACTTCAGAGAAGAATCAATAGTGAATGCTATCTGCTCCCACAAAAGGAAATCTGTGATTTAGGACTTAGTTGAAACGCTGCCACCCACCCCCAACTCCAAGAAGTGGCAACAGTCCTTGTTGTCACTGTTCGCCCGAATCCAAACTGATCCTCCCTAGAAGCCCGTCAGACAGGGAAATGGAGGCGCAGAAAAATGAGATCGTTGCCTAAGGTCCCACTGATGATGAATGTCAGACCCTGGACTCCAAACACAAGATCACCCCCAGCCACCCATTCTAGCTAGCTTTTTTAACCCCCAAGGAGCAACAAATTCCTGAGGGGTGACCACTTCCAAGGGTGGAAATCGGTGTTTCCCCTGGGAGTGGGACTGTGCTTCAGACCAGTGGTTCGGGCCAGCCTTTGGCAGAACTCCTCCATAGTCATTGCTGAGCTGGCCAGCTGGCAGGCGGCTATGCTCATGGAGAGGCCCCACTTGGAGCCAAGTATTCCGTGAGGGGTTCCACAGGGCCCAAGCTGCCTGCTTCTGCCCCAGAGAACAATGGTTGGTATACCCAGGCCCGGCACCATCCTCTGAGCCAAACTGCCCCCATCTTCATAAGGCCAGCTGTGTCTGCTTACAAATGATCAGCACAGCTGGGCTTGATGGTTGTTGACAGTCCCACAGAGGGGGAGGAGTGGGAGAGTCATGGGCCCCTCACCTGAATATCCTGCCATTCCTTCAAAACAGCTGTATGCATGTGGCCTCGGGGGTTCTCAAGAAGGGATAGAGGGTATAGGCTGAATAGGACTAGGGACTAGAAGCTCCACCGAAGCAGCCATGGGGAAGTCATCATCCTTCCTGGGTTCAGATCTTCAGTGAGGCTACTTTAGGTTCACCCACTGGCTCACCCATAACCCCTGAGTGAGCTTAGTAAACCCATTGGTTCTTAGGGAGAACTTCCATGGGATAAAATTGTAGTCTGTCATTGGGATCTTAGAAAGAGGGAGATCCATCTCACTCTTAGCCGTTTGTTTCCTGCTCCCCACTGGGAGAAAATTCTAAGACAGAGGTGCCGGGAGTCACTGGCAAGGGCTGTCCTGAGAAAAACTAGGACCATTTATCTGTCCAGCAGCTGGCAGAGTAGACAAACTTGGCAGGTGGGGCATGGCCAAGGGCAGCAGCTGTCTGCTTGAAGCTGCATCAAGATGCCAGTTAGTGGCACTATTGCAAAGGAGCTGGGCAGAGTGGTAGGAAGGGGTAGGAGGGCAAGCTACGAGCTGGAAAAACTACAGCATTGTAAGAGTGAGCTGACTGGAGAGAAGGATGTCCTTAAGAAAACTTTGAGTGGAACGAATTGGAGGGCGGCATTAGGGGCGTAGAGTTGATCAAAACACATATGCATGTGTGAAATTCTCAAACCGTGAAGGCACAACTTTGCGGCTGGGGGTATGGCTCAGTAGTTAGGAACACGGGCTGCTCTTCCAGAGGGCCTGAGTTCAGTTTGCAGCACCATGTCAGGAGGCTCACAACTTCCTGTAACTCCACATCTAGGGGTTTTTGATGCCCACTTATGGCCGACATGGGCACTCACACACATGTGGCATATGCTTACACACACACACACACACACACACACATTTTCTAAGTAGGCAATTTTTTAATTGGGCAAGTCTTTGTGTAGGTCAAAATCAATGGCATCAAAACCAGAAGTGGAGGATGGATGGTTTATTTTAGTGACTGAACTTCATTGAAACATGGTGTAGACTCTCCGACCCTAATGGTTGGAGGAACTCTTAAAAGTGACACTCTGTGATGGTTCATATTGATTGTCAATGTGACAGAGTCTAGAATCACCTAGGAGCCAAGGCTCTGCGCATGTTACAAGGAAGGTCCTAGATTTGGTTAATTGAGATGGGAACACCCACCCTTATTGTTACAACACCATCCCATGGCTTGCCTCCTGGACTAAATAAAGAGAAAGGGGCCGGAACACCAGCCAGCATTTATCTCTTTCGGATTCCTGACTGTGGGCGCAGTGTAACCAACTGCCTCAAGCTGCTACTGTCTCGCCTTTCCTGGCATGGTGCTCTGTGCCATCACACTGTGAGCTAACTTAGCCCCTTCTTTTGATTGTGTGTGTGTGTGTGTGTGTGTGTGTGTGTGTGATTTTTCAAGACAGGGTTTCTCTGGCTGGCCTCAAACTCACAGAGATCCGCCTGCCTCTGCCTCCCGAGTGCTGGGATCAAAGGCTGTGCCACCACTGCCCTGCTCCTTAGCCTTTTCATAAGTATCTTTGGTCGGGTATTTTGTCATAGCAACAAAACAAACCCTCGATCCCTGTCCCAGCATTCTTCTGTATACAGGAATCCCTCCATGAAACTTCCTAGAAAATACTGGCCGAGCAGCTTCCTGAACATCTGCAGCAAGATGAACCTGCTGTTTCTATAGCAGCCATTTGCCTCAGAAAACTCATGCTATAGTTCGGCTATAGAAGAGCCTTGGAGACTGCAATGATAGCTAAGTTGCTCAGCAACTAAGAGCATCTGTTGCTCTTTCCGAGGACCAGAGTTTGGTGCCCAGCATCCACATCAGGTGGCTCATAATCTCCTGTAGCTCTAGCCAGTAGCTCCAGCGCCCTCTTCTGGCCTTCACAGACATAGTCACATGGTGAAGAGTGCTTGCTACTTGGCTAGAGAGATGGCTCACAGGTTAAGAGCACTGGCTGTTCTTCCAGAGGTCCTGAGTTCAATTCCCAGCAACCATATGGTGGCTCACAACCATCTATAATGAGACCTGGCGCCCCCTTCTGATGTTCAAGCATACACACAGGCAGAAAACTGTATACATAATAAATGAATAAAGATTTATTTTTTACAAAAAGAGAGTGCTTGCTACTCTTCCAGAGGGCTATCATTTGATAAGTTAAAAAAAAAGAATCAATCAATCCTTTCATCTCCAAGTATTTTTGGTCTACATTTTATCAAAGCAATAGAAAGCAAACCAGTACCCCAAGAACCTGGAAACACCCAGCCTGTATCCCAACTACTGATAGCATCTGAAACAAGAAGCCCAAGTACATCCTTTCTCCTTTCAGTTTCCTATGACAGGTCACAGAGTTAAGAAACTGATTGACATGACCCCTACCAGATTAGGTAGCTCTTCTTAACGGCACTGACCGAAATCTGCCTCTTCATTACTTTTGCCCACTGGACCACGCTCTGTACTCTGAGACTTAAGTAATACCAATTGCTAAGCTCGTTTTCAAATTCCAGGTACTCTTTCACAACAGTTCAGCAAAGAAACTATCATCCTACCCACCACACCAACGGGGAAACTGAGGCTAGGGGAGACAAAGTGACTGAGTGAAGGGAGGCGACCTAATAAGTTGCAGAGCCATGAAATCAGCCAGAGCCCCGAGTCCAAAGCTCATGCTCTTTGGAGGCTGCTCCCACTCTGCCCCCACCTACCACTCTGGCTGTCTCTCCCATGGGCTAGCCGTTCTGTTTCATAAAGGCCGCTGCCATGTTGGCAATGCATCTTCTCCTTCAGATAAGCATGGTCAATGTCTTCTGTCACTTCGTATCAAGGCCCTTCTCTTCCTGGTCCCCCCTACAGATAAACTCCAATCCTTGACTCCAACAGAGTACAGGTCACCTGAGCCTCCACCCCAAGACCCTCCACCCCATGTCATTCCCGCAGCTTGAGTATCAAAGTCTCACCCATCAGCAGACTTTACTCATTTTTCACCCATGCAATATGAATAATTTGCATGTAGGTTTGTATCTGTTTTGTTACTTTGCAAAAAAAAATCTCCCAGGAGCCCTGGGAATCGAGCGTTACATGAGCTCAGAAGGAGATGCAGGAGGCAACATTAGCATTTAATTAGGCTTAGAAAAGTGTGGACAGGTGTGAAACCTGCCCAGCTCACTGGATCAGACAGACGCGCAGGCGCTGTCTGCTCTGGAAGGAGTGCGTCCTCCACCTGGATCTGAGTGAGTGAAACCATGTCAAGTTATTGCATCTGCACGTATTTCCAGCCGCTCTAAGCACCTGGCAGACAGAAAACAAATCAAGTGACCAGTCTTCCCAGACCATTCTTGCCAAACTGGCTGCCAGGGGGCCCTAGAAACAGAAGTCTGCATGATGCCAGCTGGCAACCAGAATGGGTGTCCAAGCTGGGCGAGATTCCTCAGGGAGAAACTGGACTTGCAAAAGAGCTGGAAGCACCTCACGCCAGGTGGGGAACAACTGCAGGCTTCTGGGTCTTAGAGCGCGGCAGCAGGCTGTTGACCCTGACTGCTCGCTAGCCCAGCAAGGCCAGGCAGACTGGGTTTGTTTTCTCACGATTCTTCTCTTTTTAAAAAAGATGTATCTTTTTTTTAAATTTTATGAGTTTGTGTGAGTGTGGGTGTGTGCACATTTGTGTGGGTGCCTGAGGAGTCCAAAAGAGGATTCTGTTCCCCTGGAACTGGAGTTACAGGTAATTGTGAACTGCCTGACATGGGTGATTGAATGATTGAATTCTGGTCCCCTGGGACATAACTGCATGCTCTTAACCACTGAACCATCTTTCCAACTTTTTAATTTAATTTTACTTAATTTTGTGTAGTGTGTGCCTCTGTGCCTCTAGATGCTAGAAGAGGGCACAGCTCTGGACCTGGAGTTGTAGGAGGTTTGAGGCACCTGATGTGGGTGCTGGGAACTGAACTGGGGTCCTTTGGAAGAACAGGAAGTGCTCTTAAGCACTGAGCCATCTCTCCAGCCCCAGACACAGCTCTCTAAGATCACAGAAGATACAGATATCAATGACAGACTCAGTGCCAGTATAAACACAGGCCCTGGTTTTGGTTTTTTTATCTGTAGATGATAACAAAACACAACCAGCAACGGGAGATTTCAGCAGATTCCTCCCATCTGAAGTCAGACTGGTCTAGGTGAACTCAACCCATACACATGCCGACTGCCATCAACAAACGCCACCATGCCAGGTGTGCTGTCACACTCAAGGGGCAGAGACAGGGGGATGTGGGTGAGTAAGAGGCCAGCCTGGTCTACTTAGTGAATTCCCGAACAGTCAGAGCTACACAGAAAGACTCTGTTCAAAACAAAACAAACAAATAAAACGACAAAGGAACAAACAAAAAAACCATAAACACCAACGTGCCTGCTGGCAGCCTCTGCTCAGCTGGAATGATGCAGGACTCCAGTTGGAAGCCAATCTCCTCTGGCTTCTGCATGAGAAACCCAAGGCCTGGATCCACAGTGGCCTATGCCACCAAGAAAGAGATGGGTGACGAGAACACTCTCCCTGTCCAGTTCCTCTGCATCTCCATTGTCTCAGGCAAGTCGCTCAACTACTCTGTCCCTCAGTTTCCTTACCTGGGAAAAGGAGGTGATAATGGAAACAACTGGTAATGTGTGGTTGAAGATTTAAAGTTGGAGCGGTGGCAGGTTGGAACCTCGAACTCACGGAGATCCCCCTGCCTCTGCCTCCCTAGTGCTGGGATCACAGGTGGCGCCACCATCGCCCAGCCAGGTGCAAGCTTTTTAACATTGTTTTTGTTACATTTCTTTCTTTTGTGTGCATGGGTGTACTCCTGCCTGCCACGGCACACATGTGACCATCTGAGGACAGCTAGTGCCAGTTGGTTCTCTCCTGTTGTCCTAGGGATTAAACTGAGGTCATCAAGCTTGGCAGCAAGCACCTTTACCCACTGAGCCATCTTGGCAACCCTGGTGTTAACTTTTATCAGTACAATGGAGGCAGGTCTTTAAGAGCTTGGACTACCAGGCTAAGAAAGAAGACACCTTCCCCTCAGCCTTCCACTCTGGAGCTGCTCTGCTAATCAAGCAACCCTTCATTGAAGACTCTGGCCTGGCCCAGGCTCTAGCCCAGAAGGAGACAAGCAGCTCCAACAAGCCAGCCTCCAGCACTGCCGCACTTGGCTCTTACTGTGGACTGGCCACACTTTCAGACTGGACTGGCAGCCCCCACCCCATCTGTAAGTCCTGCTCCCCTATCCGCTCCAGTCCTGGTTGCTCAACCCTTGCCTTTCCCCCCGTGCTCACTTTGTGACACTAGATGTAGGATTGAGACAGAAGTCATTTGAGACCCACTTGAGATAGGAAGCGATAACGTGTGAGGTTGAGCATTCGGACTCTGGGGCACTATGAGGAAAGCGGAGTTAGGGTAAGAGTGCTCAAGCCGAGCTGCAGGGGGACCAGGGCGGGGCAGGGCTGGAGTACTGGTATGTGCATGGCAGAAAGTAAAAGAGAGACACTGGTGCCCTGGGCCCTGCTCAGACCCTTAGCTCGCTAAACCTTAAATCCCACCTCCTAGAAGTATATTGTCTGTCCTGTCGTGTGGCCATCAGCTGCATTGTGTCTAGCCACATCCAGAGAGATGGCGATGCCCAGCTGACACCGAGGGCATGACTGATTTGGAGGGCAGCACCCTGGTGCCCTTTGTTGATGGCAGCCAGCTGGAGTGCTACAGAAGAACCTCTTGAAACACAGGCTAGACTTGTCTCTTCAATCTTTGGTCAGTAAAAGCCAAGAACTCTGTTCTTAGAAATCTCCCAAGAGGACCAAGGCCAGATCTCCCTGCCTTTCACAAACCCATTTCAGGTTCAACCCATGGGAAAGCAAATTACTCACAAACTCTTTGGGGGACACTCTCAGGCAGCTTGCTACTTCCCTTACTTGGCATTGGCTGTTCTTGTACTCAAAGTGACAGACCAGGGCCACTGACAGCAGAGGGATCTGCTGATGCCAATGCTTCCCTACATGAGTAGTAGAAGACAGAGGTTTTGCTTCATCTCCTAAATTTCCACTGTCAGCCACAGATACCTTTAGCAAATAATTTTTAAAAGCCACAAGCCAAGTGTTGCAGCTCACACCTGTGATCTCAGCTGAGGCAGGAGGATTGCCAAGAGTTTGAGGCTGGCCTAACCTAGACTATGTAGTGAGTGTCAGGCCAACCCTGACTGGAGAGAGACTCTCTCTCAGAAACAGCAAAATTTTAAAATCCTTGAAAGAAATTGATAGTGTGCTTGAATGGTACAAGTGTTAGACATCTCTGTAGAGAGCTTCCATGTTGTTCATGGAAGCATCACAAGTCCCCGAAAGGACCAAACAAAAGCCAGGAAACCCTGAAGGCAGGTTTGGCTTCATGCTCCAGTTGGGAGTTGACAGATAAGTCTTAGTCTTGGCACCGGGAGTCAGGGCTTCTGTGAGTAGACTTTTTTCGTTCCAAGCATGTTATTTCCTGTAGGGAGCTAGAGCTCAAAATGTTATGTCTATTTTTCACATCCTAAGTTTGAAAAACCAGTTAATCTCCTTTCTTTTTGAAATTTTGTATGTCATAATACCCAGCATTCTAGTTTCTTTTAAAAATTATATTTGTACAGGGGAAGTGCCACAGTGTGTGTGTGTGTGTGTGTGTGTGTGTGTGTGTGTGTGTGTGTGTGTGTGTATGTAACTCACAAGACAACTTGTGGGATTTGGTTCTCTCCTTCCACCATGTGGGTCCCAAGGGTTGAACTCAGGTCGTCAGGCTCTGCTTTTACTGCCTGAGCCATCCCACCAGCCTCAGTGTCCTTTCTTAGCTCATTAATCAAACACCAACTTACAGTCTGTACCATTCCATATGTGTCTGGAGTCTATGTCCCTAAAAACGGCAGTTCTGTTCTTCTCCATCTCAAGCAATGATTGAAGGCTACCAGATCTGTTAGTAGACGACCTGCCCCTTGTTATCAGTGGCCTAGGACAAGTCACTCTCTTGAAACCTCAGGTCTGCATCTAGAAAATGGGCATAATACACAAGAAGTCTTTGAGTGTGTGTGTGTGTGTGTGTGTGTGTCCACGCGAGCACCTTTGGCATCCAGAAGAAGGTTTTGTAGCTCCTGGAGCTGGAGTTACAGGTAGCTGTGAGCCACCCAATCTAGGTGCTGGGAACCCAGTGTGGGTTGCCTGCAAGAGCAGGCCATGCTCTTCACAGCTGAGTCATCATCCCTCCAACCCTGACAGTGCTGTTTGTATAACGCTGCTGTGGGAATTCAGTGTGGTAGAAACAAGGAAGACAGCACAGTGCCTGGCACACAACTGACTAGTCCTAGCGCTACTGCTTCTGCGGCAGAGGGATGACAGGCAGTTCCCTGTGTGCTTTAGGAGACATTGCATTTGGGGCCTGTGGGTAAGCCACTTCCCAGAGGCTCCACTAATAGACGTCTCCTGGACACATGGGGGGACTGAACGCTTAGCACAGTGTCACACACACACAGCGAGGGCATTGCCCCAATCCTTGCTCTAATCCTAATCCCTACTCTGCAATACTCTACCCAGAGGGAAAGACACTTCCCAATGAGTCAATACAGTTAAGAAATCTTCCTCCATTCTAGTGTCAGAAACCAGAAACGTGTAGTGTCATCGAAGGAGCAGAAGCACTGCGGCCAGACAGAAGTGTTGGCATCACCGCCTAGTATACATCCGTTCATGACTTATGTAATAAGTTTTCTCATCTGTCACCACCCAGTTACCTTATCTGTTCTTGTTTTATTGCATGAGGTAGAGTATGGCTGGATAACCCAGGCAAGGCTGGAACTCATTATGTAGCCCAGACTGGTTCAAACTCAAAGTCTTCCTGCCTGTACCTCCCAAGTGTTGAGATTACAGGCATGTGCCACCATGATTTATTTATTTGAAAAATGGCTTGATGTAATAAAGCAATAGTCTCCAAAATGGAGTACACAAGAAAGGATTTGTTGAGGCATTTATTAAATGTATTCGGTAACAAAAATATAAGAGAGCTGGAGAGATGGTTTAGCAGTTAGGAGCACTTGCTGCTATTCCAGAGGACCTGAGTTCAGTTCCCAGCACCCATGTTGGGTGGCTCACAACCACCTGTAACTCCAGCTCCAGGGATTCAACAGCCTCTTCTGACCTCCATGGGAACTTCCACACACATGAGCAATGCATTAATATAGAAACATACACATGCATACATACCCTGTGTGTAAGGTACTAAAATATTGCATCTTAACTGCCAGTGCTTTGACTACACCTCAGATGCAGAACACCTATGAAGCAGAGGAATGCTGGTTTTTAAACAGAAACAGATAAAAATAAAGATGCAAGACTCCTTCAGCTCTCCACTAGTTTTTAAAAACTTCAGAATACTGATTCACATTATTTAAAAAAAAAGAAAGAAAAAGAAAAACTATCTTGAATTAGAATCTTCCAACATCTGCCTACTACTTCATGATGGTCTGCAGCAGAGACTGTGTGTCTCAGTCATTGTTCTATTGCTGTGAAGAGACACCATGACCAAGGCAATTCATAAATGGAAGCAACGATTGGGACTGGTTACAGTTTCAGAGGATCACTCCATTATCATGATGGTGGGGCATGGCGGCACACAGGCAGACATGGTGCTGGAGAAGAAGCTGAGAGTCCTACATCTGGATCAGCAGGCAGCAGGAAGAGGGAGACATTGGGCCTAGCCTAGGGTTTTGAAACCTCAAAGCCCACCCCCATTGACACACCTACTCCAACAAGGCCACACCTATTCCAACAAGGCCATACCTCCTAATCAACTAGGAACTAAGCATGCAAATATTTTGTGAGCCTATGTGAGCCATTCTCATTCAAACTACCACAGTGTGTGTTCTGTATGTGCTCCTATGTTCCTATAAAATGTTAATGATCCAATTTTCAGATCAAGGCTCATCAATTTTGATTGTAGCTCCCAAATTACAAGCCATTTGTTAAATCCACTGACCACCTCTGTCAATAATAGATTCAGCTAAGTCTTTGGGAGTGGTTACTTGTGTAGAAAAAATAGGTTTGCCAAGATTATCATGTGTGCCACAACCTCCTGCATAGGAATAAACATGTCCAGAACCACCCTGTGGCATATAAGCCCTCTGCCATTCTGAAGGGCTCCATGTTACTGTGTGATGTTTTACTCTTTTGGTTTCTTTAGGGCGCCACCACCCTGCTCCTAAATAAATCACACACAGAGGCTTATTCTTTTTCTTATACTTATTATGAATGCCCGACCTTAGCTTGGCTTGTTTTTTTGTCAGCTTTTCTTAACTTAAATTATCATAACTACCTTTTGCTTCTTTTCTTCCTCGAGTCTCCTTCTATTTATACTCTCTGCCTGCCAGACCTGCCTATCTGTTCTTTTGCCTCATTATTGGCCATTCAGTTCTTTAATAGGGCCATCAGGTGTTGTAGGCAGGCACCTTCACAGTTTTAGGTAACAGCTTCACAGAACTAACCAAATGCAACATTAACAAAAGTCACAAACCTTAAATAATATTCCCCAACAGTTCCCCTTTTTCTTTCTAAACAAAAATGAAAAAATTAACTTTAACATAGTAAGACTGTATACAATAATAACAATTATCAAGTAAAGATTATGATCACAATGTACTGAATCCCAGTACATTGGTACTGGTGAATTTAAAGAAAATACTCCATAATCTGTCCTGTCTTAGTAAATCCAAAATTTTATAATTAAATTACTTTCTATCAGAGCTAAGAAAAACTGCAACTATAACTATCTAGTCTTCAACTCCATCAAAGGCACCAGAAGGATATAATGTTATTTAAATAAACAAAAGTACATTGTAAACAACTTCTAAAATCTACAGAAATGACAGAGACATCTGAATGCTTGGACAGTCACCCAAAGTTCCTTTTCAATGTTGGGGCATCCATCTTCAGCCTACAGGCCAATAGTATCTGTCAGACCTTTCAATAAATCAGGAAATTTGAAAGACTCTCCCACCTATATTGGCAGTTTGTCATTCACTTTCCTCTGTGTCCTGCAGAATGTCTGGCAGTTCCTTCTGTGAAGCAGGAACCATCCTGCCTTGTTTTGGCAACGTCTGCCACAGTCATTCTTCTGTGGGTCCTGCATGACCAGTCCACACAGTACATAGTCAGCAGTAAAAGGCAAGAGCACTTTCTTTGCTCAGTGGCTAAGCTTGCCACAATGAAAGCAAACTCAATAA
>JAQHUG010000357.1:646982-658815 GCA_028555095.1 Dicrostonyx torquatus
GGTGACTTACAAACTTTTATAATGGGTTAGTTTAATTATGAGAGCTAGCCAAGGAAAGGCTAGTGATAATAAGCCGGGCAGAGTTTAAATGAATCCAGTTTGTCATGTGGTTATTTCGGGTGCAGGCAGCCACCAGTAGCTGTGCGGGCCAGTGGCTGGGGGCTTGGGAGCTGGGTGCTGGGGAACACACACCCTCTCTCCGTCTATATACAACAGTCTTCATCGATAAAGTCCGCTGCTAAATTTCACTTACATCCTAGGACGCACATACCTTTTCCTTTCCCCTAGGACCAGGGTTCCTGAGAACTTGTGTCTAAATTAGCTAGAATCTCAGTACATGGGTGGCTGAGACAGCAAGATCATAAGTTGGGAGATGACCTGGGCTCCGTTTCTCAAAACAGCAGCAGCAACAACAACAACAAAATCTTCTTTTAGGCAAGACATTGTGGCATACATCATAATCCCCCAACTCAGTGGGCTGAAACAGAAGGATCTTGAAGTCACAGGCAACCTAGATAACATAGCACGGCCACTCTAAACAGTTTCCCTTCATTGTCATAGTACAGGAACCCTAAGTAAAGCCAGAGACGCCAGCAGCAGAAATCACCCATCCTATAGTCAAATGCTGGTGTGGTTTCGGTAGCATGGCGGTGCACACAACTTACCTTCTAACTCTGGGTCAGTCTTTTCAAAGGTTTGATCAGATGAGAACTAGGGGTGGAACTCAGCGGTGGAGTGCTTGCCTAGCCTGTGGTGACCTAGGTTCCATCCTGACTGTGTAAGCAAGATGAAGGCTGGCAATTGCTTCACCTCACTAGCATCCCAGGCATAAGTAGGGTGGCAGCTCCCCTTCTGGGTCTCCCTCCTTCTACTTCACTCTCCATTGCGGAATTAGAGATGGGCTCTGTGGTTGTAGGGATCGGGGTGTGCAGCTGGCTATCTAAGGAAGAGAGAGCCCTTGAAGCCAAGATGAAAAATAAGTCACTAGAGAGGCAATGTGGCTTTGGTCTCTGGGAACAGAGTTTAGCAAAGGCACGTGTGTCACGGGTGTGTGGTGGTGCCAGCCAGGTGCCTGCCTTCACCGTCTTTGAACTGGAACTGGAGATATTATTAATGCTGACAGGAAGGGAACTACCTGCTTAGTGGCAAGGAAGATTAATAGTTCCAGCGTTCTTCCGCGCAGCTACCTCCATGCTGGCATTTTGATTTAAAGAAAATATTGCTGCAGCTGCTCAGATCTTCTGGAAGTATGTGTGTGCGCATGCATGTGGTTTGCTGTTTACAGATTTGGGGTTGCGGAGGGGAGTTTCCAGAGCAACAGAATAGCTGCTTGTCAATCAGGGTCATTTTGAAAATGAAAGCCCACAAGCTTGGGGCCCATCCTGGGCCTGGGCCTGGTCTTCAAGGATCCCACAGAGGCCAAGCAGTAGCTGTGGCCATTTGACTCAAGGGGGAAACAACTTATTCGCTATTTTTCTTTATTTTTATAAATTGACCAAATCAATGAGTTGGTAAGTCCTGCAGATTTTGGTCTAAAACAGTGATAGGAGTTGGCATGGACTCTTCCAACATGAACTTATGCTCCCAGACATACACACAAAATCACAGTTTCCCGGGCTACCAAAGCAGAGCCAAGTAGCACCCATTTATTTCTTCTGCACACACCAAGTTTGCACAAGGATAGCATGTGATACAGTCATCAAACAGATTAATCAACCTGTAAGAGAAAGAGGAGAAATAGAACAGCCAATACCCCCTAAGCAGGGTGACAATGGGGTAATAGAAACCCCATTGGGGTTGGGAAGTAAGAGGGTCATTCTGGGCTGGGGCAGAGGAGGTTGGCTGGATAAGGTAAATACTGAGGTTAATCGTAAAACATGAAGAATTTCACTAGATAGAAGTGTAAAGGAAATGGGAGGGATTGCTGAGAGTTCAAACCTATTCAGGGCTACACAGAGAGTACCAGGATAGCCGGGGTATGTTAAAAGATCCTATCTCAAAATAGCAAAACAGAGGTAGGCTTGGTGACAGTCGCCTGTAATCCCACCACTTGGGAAGTGAATGAAGGAGGATTAGGAGATGGAAGCCAACCAGGACTATATAAAACCCTAATATCAAAAATAACCCCAAACTGGCCTGGCCATGGCGGTGTGTACCTTTAATCCCAGCACTTAGGAGGCAGGTGGATCTCTGTGAGATCGAGGCCTGCGTGGTCTACAGAGCTAGTTCTGGGACAGCCAGGGCTACACAGAGAAACCCTATCTCAAAACAACAACAATAATAAACCCCAAATAGATCAGTTGACTTAAAAGAGAGAAAGGAGGGTGGTCTAGGCAGAGGGTAAGTGGGAGGAATCTTCAATTAGGTCATGCTCGGACATTTGGCTACAATTTGGTGCTTGTGTGACCGAACTGCAGCACATAAACCTGGCTTGAATGCCAGTTTCTTTGTGCCAGAACAAAGGCTAACATGTCACACAGTGTTATTCTGCCACTTCCTGCTGGGTGACCTTGGGCAAGTGGTCTAACTTCTCTGCAAACTGAAAGGAGGAATGATTCTTAGTTCCTAAGTCCCCGGGAAGAAGTCAGAACTCACACATAGAAAGTTCAAATTCATATACTGTCATGAAGGAACACTCACAATATTTAAAGCCGACCCCAATATTTGAGCAAGGAGGGAAAGCCACTGTCTGACAATCTCCATGGCTGGTGCTGTGGAGGACCCAGAAGAGAGAACTGGTTGGGCCTCAGTCCCCACCCGCCCTGGTCTGGACTGCTTGAATACTGGAACTTCCTGCCTCTGTCGCTCCCAAAATCATCTTTCAAACACAGCCCGAATGGTGGCTGTGTCCCTAGCTGGCTCCAAAGCCTTCTCTGCCTCCCTCTTTGTTGAATGTCAAGTTCCTTAATGCTGGAGGGGAGAGAAGGTGAGAACTACTTTCTCAAGACGGGGATTAATTTGGCAACCTTTATTCCCAACACTTGGAAGGAAGACAAACTCAGATCAGAAATTCAACGTCATTGTTCACTGCATGTTGTGTTCCAGGCCTGCCTTGGCCACATAGGACCCTGTCATCTCCTGGGACCAGAGGCAGAGGGATTCACCTGGAGTTCCAGGCCAGCCTGGGTTAAACTAAGATACTGTCTCAAAACAAAAACAAAAGTCAAACAAACAGCAAAATCATCTGCTGGTAAAAGGAAAGATTAGGGGAGTCTAAGGTTGAAATAAAAAGATGTATCCACTTTTCAAAAGAATAGAAGCTACACTGTTTACTGACGTTGGCAAAGTTTGATGAATCTGTAAAGAGGACAGTGGTGTCTCTGTGCTGCTGGCTCACATTTACCTGCAGATGCCTTCTCAGGCCAGCCCAGAGAAGTAATGAAGGGTATTGAAGGCTGTATTCAGGGAAATACCTCTCCTCCCAGGTCTCAAGTTTCTGAGCAGGAATCCCCGACAGCAAGCACTCCAGCGCTGCTACATAGGTCAAGGTTACAGAAAGGGCAGGGCAAAGGAGCCTGAGTCACATGGAGAGAGGCCAGGCTGCCTCCCCGAAGGCTTGGGGAGACAGCGCACAGGGACAAAGTGCAGGAAGATTCTTGAAGAGATAAGAGTGAAGGAAGCGAAGGTAGAGAGCGATCGTCTAAGAAGCTCCAAGATCTGGCTCCTGAAGACTGTGACTAGGAAGCCCAGCTCAGCCCATATGTGAAGAAGCGACTTAGGGCCTCTTTACTCTAGCAGCTGCTGGGATGCTGAGAACCGGGGTGACCAGAGCGCCACATACCAGCCCCAACCCCCACTCCCTGGTTGTTCACCAGGTGCCAGAGGAGGCCTGGCTACCGCTCACCTGGCCTTCTTGGGGTGGAGCCGGTTGAGTCCTGAGGTCGCTGAGATCGTGCTCGCTCAAGGAGTAGTGGTACCCAGCATACAGAAGCCTGGCTGGTCCAGGGGACACTACTGGACCGCCCACCCCTCCACGCCCCCCCACCGCCCACAAAGGCACCCTCCCCCGGCTTGCTCCCTCCCACTGGTCCTTCTCCTCCCCTTCTTCACTCCCTCCCTCGGAGCCCAGTTGCTCAAGACGTTTCCTTCCCCACCGCCAGCACCAGTTCCTCTCCCCGTGGGGCCTTTGGAAGGCCAACGAACGCTAGCCATTGGAGCCACCGGGGCGGCAGCTAGAAGATCATGGCCCAGCCCCAAGGAGACACGAACCCGCTGCCCGAGGCCTCAGACGAGCCAGGCAAGTTGAACGTGCCCAGCACTCTGCAGGTTCGCTCTTATAGAACGGACATCTGTAGCCTTGGCAGGTACAAGGGCAAAGCCGTCGCGGACACTGCCACCCTGTCCCGGGAACCGATCTTCCACAGTACCCTGACGGTGGCTGGGGCGAGCGGGACACGCCGGAGGGGGGCGCTGCGAGAACTGTTGGGGCTGCAGGGGGCGGCTCCCGCCGAGTGGCTCTCGAAGGAGAACTTGGAGCAAGCTGCGCCTGGGTCCCGCCGCTCGAGCGGACAGGTAAGCAGCCGAGTGTGCCTGGAGCCGCGGGAGCACGAGTGGATTCTGGCAGCCGCTGAGGGTCGTCTTGAGGTGTTGTTGGAGTTGCTGGAGGCTGAGCCCAGCTTGCTGATGCGGGACGACCCGATCACAGGCTACAGCGTACTACACTGGCTGGCAAAGCACGGGCGCCACGAGGAGCTCATTGTGTTACATGATTTTGCCCGGCGCCGGGGACTGCCACTTGATGTGAGCGCCCCGGGCAGCGGTGGCCTCACACCGCTCCACCTGGCGGCTCTGCAGGGTCACGATATGGTCATCAAGGTGCTGGTGGGAGCCCTGGGTGCTGACCCCACGCGTCGCGATCACAGTGGCCACCGGCCTTGTCACTATCTGCGGCCCGATGCTTCTCAGAGCCTGCGGGAGCTGTCCGGCGCAGAAGAATGGGAGATGGATCGCGACAAAGAGCATGACAATGCCAACAACAACAGCAGCACCACCACTGGGTGGTCACTGAGACGCACCCCGAGTGCATTGCGTCTCAAGTCCATGGGAACACACTGCAAAGAGATGGCTCAGCCAGCCAAAGAGAAGAAGAAGAAGGCTTCAGGCAATCAGGGAAGACAGGGCAATGGCCTTCTGCGCCATCTGTTCCCCTTCCTCCAGGACCGTTGAAGGTGACATGGACTAGAGAGCTCATTCTTAAGGGATGTTCCTGAACCCACCCAAGTAGATGCTCCTTAGATGCAGCTTGGGCCTGTAATGGGCAGACCACGTCTGGGCCCCCAGGTCTCCTGACACTAGCTAACAGAAGAATCAATCGAGAAGGGGAACCAAGAACCAGGCTGGCCTGGATGCCCAGCCCCAATGCTACAAGATGGGCGTTTGGAGCAAGGATCGTGATCCTCCTTGGAAGAGAGAGGGAAAGTTACACTTCTAGTAGCTGTTTCTAGGAAAATTAAAGTGCTGAGATTATTAGACAATATTAAAAAATAATTTAAGACTGTATAGTACTGATGCGGACTAAATGCCAAATACTTGCCTGCCTGGTCTGCTGTTGCAAACCTCCCTGTACTGGTAGTGTTAGCCTCTGGCGACCTGCTCCTGAGACTGGGCAGAGCCTGGCCTAATGTATCATGGATGAGTTCTTAAGTACATTAAAGAGGAATTGGCTTTCTTTCCACACATCAAAGCTATCTTTGAGTACCTTGTTTTCTCTTATTAACCACAGATAGGGGGACCAACTTATATTTGCAGGGAAGAGTTTGCCAATCGATACCTTCAAGCTAGTGATCCATGGCAGGCTCTGAGCCTCATTCTCGGAGCAAATGGCCAGAAGCCCTGCACCAGATGAGCGACCTTCACCTTGGCTCTGAGTAGAAACACACAGTTCACCCCTGCTTCCTCAGCCCTGGCATCTAGGTCTGGCTTCAGGCACAAGTCTCCTCCTAGAAGAGTTGTCCTAGGGGTGAGGGGGAAGGTGAGTCCCAGAGGTAATAAAAGGGAAACCCACCACATTTATATTTTCCATACTTCGTTGTGGGTCAGTAATCAGGACTCAACTTGTGTCCTCCGACTGGAACCACCCACTCAGTAGAAAAGGTTTTCTTTCTATTGAAAAGGGCTTTTCTCATCCCAGGTGACCTGGAACTTGCTCTCTAGTCAGGCTGGCCTCAAACTCCTGCCTCTGCCTCCAGAGCACTGAACCTAGTGCCAGCCGCCACGCCAGCTTCTCATCCCTAATTGTTTTGTTTTTAAAGTTAAGTTTAATATGAAAGTCGGAGTTTGGGGCAATTGCTCTCATTCAGAAGCAGCATGGATTAAACAGAATATAAGAGGGTTGCTTGGCTCAGCTGAAGGGGAGGGGAAAGCCCTTGGTGACCAGAGAAACACACTGCTTTAGAAAAACTCCCGGCTGCCTGGAGGCTTTCACAGCATTTGGATGAACTGTTGCACTCCCCAACCCTCTCAGTTCAGTCACTGAACAACAGGAGAAACTGGGTAAGACAGCCCAGATACCCTTTCCTGAGCCCATACATCTAGGCCTCCCCACCTCTACCTCATGGGCCTGTTTGCCCCTCCGTGCGCTGGCAGATACTCTACTTTCCTGTAGTAACTCGTTAGTTTCTTCTTACCCATGAGATGGCCCAAACTCTCCCTACTGCTGTTTTAGCTACTTGGTGTCTTTAGGGACTACACCTTAAACAATATTGGCACAGTGGAACCTGGCATTTTCTTTTGTTTATAAATAAACTCTTCTGGGATGGTGGGAGGGGAGCAGTTTCCAAGTGCCACTAGCATGTGGCCTTAGCCCCCTCATTCCCTGTGCCCACTTTTTAGATATAAACTGACTAGCGGATATCGGACTGTGGTCCCTGCTCCGCTCCTCCCCATCTCCAGTTGCCAAGGTGAGTTGGGCTTTGTGACAGCTGGCCCATAGAGCTTGCCTGCCACATGGCTGAGTCGTCAGTCTCCTGATTTGTACGGGAAGACTGGCATGCACTGAGCATTCAGAGGGCACCTATACCAGTGGTCTCATAGAAAAGTAAGAAGGTAGGCATCTTGACGTTTAGTAGATTTGAGGCCCTGAGACAAGCATCACCTGCTCTTTCCAAGAAGAAAATAAAGGCAGCTGGAGGATTTTGGAGTAGCTTTCCATAGTTGATCCTGTCGTGGGCTATTTTTTCCCAGATTTTTCTCATCGCTGTGATATGGCCTAGCGTACCTCCTCCGTGTAAAACTGAGGTTTGGCTGCAAAGGACACAATCCCATGCTGAAAATGCTCTGTGCCTAGCATCAAGCCATTGGCATTTCTGGTATGCTCTTGGAGGCAACACTGGTATGCTCACACTGAAAGACCCTCACTGCCTGTAGATGAACCTTAGCAGCAGTAACGCCATTTTGCAAGGGTTGATAGTAAGATAAATTAGCAGCTAACTAAGAACAAAGGCACTGGCCAAACAGGATATCTATGGTCCGCCAACTGGCAAGCTGATGAGGAACTAAGACTCCTGAGAAACAATTTGTGCAAACAACTTGTACTTTAGACAAAGGACCATGGCTAGGTCACCAAGGACCGTGACTTGGTTGCCTAGTTTCGGGAAAAACCCAGAAGATGTCCTACGTATGAACCCAGGCCTCATATGAGTTATCCAATCATAACCCTGTAACCATGCACCCTGCTTTTGTGTTTTGTTTCCCCGCTTAGAATCCCTATAAAAAGACCCCCTGCCTTGTGCCTGGCGCGCTAGTCCTTCTGAGAGACTACCGCCCCCGGGTACCCGAGTGATTCAATAAAGCCTCTTGCTGTTTGCATCTGTTTGAGTGGTCTCGCTGATCCTTGGCAGGGTCTCCCCAGACTGGAAGATTGCCCATCCTGGGGGTCTTTCAACACCAAGAGAAAGAGTAAATTCCCCGAGAAACAAGAGTTAGAGAGATGATGCGGAACTAAATTCTAGTACAGGACAAGGGCAGGCAAGACAGAATGTTAAAAGCAAGGATGGGATAGGTAAGGGCGAGGATTGGGGGAGGGCTGCAGAGGAAGCAAGTGGGAAGGACCTGACATGACACCAAGGGACAAGAACAGGAAAGGCTTCCCAGGGGGGAAGGCTGGGGGGAAGAGTGGGAGCTGGCCAGTGAATGTAGCAAGTGCCAGGAACTGCCAGTCAGCTTGGCCGTATGGAAGCCAGGGAGTGGTTAATGATAAGGCTGAAAAAGTGGATGGGAGTGCAGATCACAAAGGGCCTCCTAGGCTGTGCTAAAAGAGGCACATTGATGAATTTAGCCAAAAGATACTTGAGAGTCATGGAAGGTCTCTAAGCGGAGAAGTGGAGTGATAAGATTTAAGGGAATCACTCTGGGGGTCACATGGATGATGGATGACTGTGCTGGGGCAGAAATGAGGGCAAAGGACTCTCAAGCAAAGCATCTCTAGAGAAATGCATTAAGAAAAGTCACACTTCAGCCAGGGAAGGCTCCTGTGAGGCAATGCCTTCAACCTTTCCTTCCTTCTACGCCAGTGCTCTTCAGCCTTCCTAAAGCTGCGACCCTTTAACCCAGTTGCTCGTGGTGTGGCCATCCCCCAATCATCAAAGTATTTCATTGCTACTTCATAGCTGTAATTTTGCTACTGTTGTGAATCATAATGTAAATATCTGATACGCAGGCTATCTGATATGGGGGCCGAGACCCACAGGTTGAGAACCACTGGCACACCCTCCACTCCACTGAGGCTTTCCTAGGAGCTCCGTGACAGAGCTGACCATGTGAAGTTCTTTAGATTGCAGCTGCCTGGAGGTTCTCCCTTCCCACCCCTCCCTTTATTCTAGATGAACAGACAGGTGGCCTCTGGATGGAAATTCCTAGTCACTGGAGTGGCGGAAAGTATTCACCCTACCCTGAGTTCAAATCCTGATTCTCAGTTGCTGACCTTCAGCAGAGTGCCCACCCCTCTGAGTTGTAGCTCCCTCGTCAGTAAATAGGAGCCATACACTGTCACTGGGAGACCTGTTTAGATTCCAAAGCCTCTACCAACAGTGTAGAGCACACTAGAGACACAGAAGGAGAGAAAACATCAGCTATGGGAAACAACTGAAAAGGGGTCCGCAGGGCTTCTGGAGAAACTATAGTATCAGCTAGGGTAGGTAGTTCAGGAGGGATCTTGTGAGTGAAATACGTTATCTCAGCTTTTAAACGGGTTCATTTACCCAGTGGTGGTGGCACACGCCTTTAATCCCAGAACTCAGGAGGCAGAGGCAGGCAGAGCAGGTGAGTTCGAAGCCAGTCTGGTCTACAAAATGAGTTCCAGATCAGACTCCAAAGCTACTCAGAGAAACCCTGTCTCAAAAAGCAAAATAAATAAATAAAAAATAAAAATAAAAATGGGTTCATTCAATGATAGAAATACAGTTTAGTTGGTAGAGTATGTGCTCAGCATACATGAGGTTCTGAGTCCCATTCCCACTACTACATAAACCTAGCATAGTAGCACATGTGTACAATGCTGAGAAGAGGAGTAGGATGATTAGAAGTTCAGGGTCATCCTTGACTGTTTCGTGAGTTCAAGGCCAGGCTAGGCTACATGAGACTCTGTGTCAAAAAAAAAAAAGAACAGAAGAAGGGTTCCTTCTTATTACAGGTCATTTTCCACAGGTGCCAGAAGAATAAATGTTCCTCAAAATGGACACTGGGGACTTTGACATGTTTATTTACTTTTATTTGGTGCTGGGGTGGAAACCAGGGTCTCCTGCATGAAGCACATGCTCCATCATAGAGATACGCCTTTAGTATTGTTAGAGACTTTGGGGAGTTGCTTGTTTTAAAAAAGAGACTTTTATAGCCAAGGCTAGCCTTGAACATCTGATCCTACTGCCTCCACCTCCAAGTTTTGGAATTAAAGATATGCACACCCCATTTGTTTTTTTTTCTAATTTCTTCACACCTGGTTTTGTTTTGTGCTGTGGGACAATGGCCTGTACCCTGTCACTTGTATTTTAAATAAATGCTGATTGGCCAGTAGCCAGGCAGGAAGTATAGGCGGGGTAACGAGAATTCTGGGAAGAGGGAAGTTTCAGTCTGCAGTCCTCACCCAGACAGAGAGGAAGCCAGACACAGAGCAAGCAAGATGTGACTGCCTTGCTGAAAAGGGTACCAAGCCACATGGCTAACACAGACAAGAATTATGGGCTAATATAAGTTATAAGAGTTAATAAGAAGCCTGACATACTAGGTCAATCAGTTTATAGTTAATGTAGACCTCTGTGTGATTTCTTTGACACTTAATGACTGCAGGAACCAGGCAGGACAGAAACCTCAGTCAGCAATTTTGAGGTAGAGTCTCTCTCAGCAAAGACTGGCTTGGAACTCACCTTGTCAGGTGACACTGGCCTCAAAGTCAGGGAAACCATGTTTCTCAGCCTCCTGAGTCCTGGAATTACAGTTGTGAGCTACCATGTCCAGATTTCAAAGCAGGCTAGGTAAATGGCTCAGGTGGTAAGAGTGCTTGCTTAGCATTCACGAGGACATGGGTTCGACCCCTAGCACCAAGTAAGCTGGGTATAGCGGCACAGCCCTGTAATCCCAGCACTTTGGAGATAGAGGCAGATGGTTCAGTTCAGTGTCTCATCTTTGATTACCTATCAACTTCAAGTCTTGTAAAAGCAGCTTTGATTAAGTGTCCAACAAATGTCAAATGTGTCAGATATTGTTTCCCGGGAAGTCATAAATGAGAATCCAAGCCAAGCCTGAAACCTGATGAAGAGAATACAGCTATACACACCTTCCATTTCTTACCCCATTTACCTATGGACACGCCCCTGCCCTGCTAACATCCCCTGCATTCTGCTTCCAGCCTTCCCGTCTTTCCTCCTCTCATTCATTTTAACATAAAAGTATGTCTGTTTTCTGTCAAGATTTAACTTATGGAGTCAGGCACAGTGGCAGCAATCAATACTTCCAGCAACTGGGGTGAACAAGATAGTAGGACCCTTTGAGCCCAGGAGGTTATAGCCAGCCTGAGCAACATAGCAAGACTCTTTTCTTTCAATTAAAAAATAAAGGGGGGAGCTAGAGAGATGGCTCAGTGGTTAAGAGCTTTGCCTGCTCTTCCAAAGATCCTGAGTTCAATTCCCAGCAACCACATATGTTCACAACCATCTGTAATGAGATTTAGTGCCCTCTTCTGACCTGCAGGGATACATGCAGGCACTGAATACATAATAAATAAATAAATAAATAAATAAATAAATAAATAAATAAATAAAAATGGGTTAGTTTAAAAGAAAAAGAAAAAGAAAAGGGGATAAATCAGAGGGGCAGATATAATTAAGTTGGTAGAATGTTTGCCTAGTGTGTATAAAGTCCTGAGTTCCATCCCCAGTACTACATAAATTGGCCGTGGCAGTACATGCCAGTAATCCCAGCACTTGGGAGGTGGAGGCAGTTGGTTCAGACCAGCTTAGACAAGAGACCCTGACTCACATACACGAAAAAGGCCAGGCTACAAATAGTGACCCATGCCTGTGATCCCAGCACCCAGGAAACAGCTATTAATTCAAAGTCAGCCTGGTCTATATATGGAGTTCCAGGACAGTCAAGGCTGTGTGGAGAGACTTTGTCTCAGAAAATCAAAAATCAACCAATCAATTGAAAAAAACAACAAAATCAATCAAACAAACAAACTAGGAATGCCTTGTTCATAATTCAAGAAGCTATAAAGTCCAAGGAAATGAAGCAAGCAGCCTGCTTTGTTTTCTACTGAGGGCCCATTCCTCGTTTTCTTTTTCTTTTCTTTTTTTTTTTTTTGGTTTTTCGAGACAGGGTTTCTCTGTGGCTTTGGAGCCTG
>JAQHUG010000357.1:678752-694733 GCA_028555095.1 Dicrostonyx torquatus
TGGGCAAGGAATGGCTATTTGGGGGGGCAAAAGCTGTCCCCAAATAAAGTGTAATTAGACTCTGAGTCTGCAATCTTCCAAACTCTTCCATCAGACACAGCTTCCCTCCAGGGATGCTCATTCCCAGCAATGGAAAAAGAAAGAAAAAAAATGACATTACACGAACTCTTTTATTTTTTGAGACAGGGTTTCTCTGTGTAACAGCCCTAGCTGTCCTGGAACTAGCTCTTGTAGACCAGGCTGGCCTCAAACTCACAGAGATCTGCCTGCCTCTGCCTCCTAAGTGCTGGGATTAAAGGTGTGTGCCACCACCTCCTGGCATACAAGAACTCTTTTTAAAGACTCAGTTATTTACAATTTCATAGAACTATCCTCCTGTATGCCCTCCCCTGCCCACTGAATCTCTTCTTTTTCCCAATAAATCTCCTGCTTATTTTCACTAATACTGGGTGTGTGTGTCCCACTGCATTTAATTACAGTTGCTTACCCAGCATGAGTAGGGGTTATTTACTTGAGAAGGGCAATTTGTCAGTCGCTACAATACTGAGGATATCCCCACTCCTCCAGCAACCTTTAACCGCCTACACTGCTCAGGGAAAGGTGTGATCCTATGAACCCCTCCTCTACCCACGATGGAATGTTGACAGGTCCCGTCTGCTACAGATTTTGCACAGAGGCCTATTGCTGCTGCGAGTGCATGACTGCATCAACTAAACCATGACCAGAAGACAGCATTGCTCAGCGCTCCTTCCCCTCCTCCAGTTCTTACAGCCTTTCTTTCCCTTTTCCATAATGTTACCTGAGCCTTAGTACCTGAGCCATTCAGGGCTGAGCACGCGGCCACTTTGATCAGTTCAGCCTCTGTATTACCCATTACAGACCAAGGTTGAGCACAGCACTTATCTATGGATAGAAACATACATGTTTACGAAGCAGTTAGATACCTATTTAGCAAAGCAACACCAGTCTGCCTCCCTGTTAGGGCCAATAGCTTCCCCAGCTATGGACTTTGGAACAGATTTTACACTATTTGGCACGATTTCTTCCTGTGGTGCCAGCCTCCAACCAGAAAATGATTGCTTACCACTTTGTAGGAACTTCTAAAGACCAAATACTCATGCCTTTAATCCCAGCACTTGGGAGGCAGAGACAGGCAGATCTCTGTGAGTTCGAGACCAGCCTGGTCTACAAGAGCTAGTTCCAGGACAGGCTCTAAAGCTACAGAGAAACCCTGTCTCGAAAAACAAAAAAACAAAAAACAAACAAACAAAAAAAAAGACCAAATACTAACATTTACTGATTGGCTGGGCACTTGTTTGTTTTATTTTATTCTTTTGAATCAGGATCTCATGTAGCCCAGGGTGGCCCCAGTATGTAGCTGTGGATGGCTTTGAACTCCTGATCCTCCTGCCCCCCATCGTATAAGGATTATAGGCAGACACACTATGGTCATCTGGCACTCATGCAGCTGCAGCTAGTGCTTTTCTCCCTCAGCCCTCTCCCGACCCCTGGTTATTTTACTTGTTCGTTGTGCTGAGGACTGAAATCATGCCTCACCTGTAGCTCTGGTTTATATTTTAATATCATGAATCAGCAACAAATTATTAACAGTAGGAAAAACTTTGAGACAGGGTCTCATTGGGCAACTCTGGTTGGCTTAGGATTTACCATGTTGACCGGGCTGGCCTTGAACTCCCAGAGATCCACTTGCCTTTGCCTCCTGAGTGCTGGGATTAAAGGCGTGCGTCACCATGTCTCACAATAGGAAACATTTTTACACACACAGAGTGCTTTTTAGACTCATCAAAATACAAAAGTCTCAGCTGAGAAACAGGTGTGAGGCCAAAGCATAACGGAATGCCTAAGGCTCCCTCTGGAGGTAGCAGATCAAGATGACAACTCGAAACTCATTCTCTTGGCACAGGTAGCATGCGATTCCAGCGTCCACCCCTTTTTCTTTTTTTTTCTTTTTTATGTATCTTTTTTTCTATGAATGTAGCTAGAGCTGACCTTGAACGCTTCACCCTCTTTTTCTGGCCTTAACCTCCCAAGCGGCTGGGACTGCAGGCTTGTGTCACCACATCAGGTTCAGCTTTCCCTCTCCACAAGTCCAAATCAAAGATGGCTCAGCAGACAAAGCACTTGCTGCCAGGCCAGGCGACATTTTGATCCCAGATAGCCACATGCCAGAAAACAAGACTCCTATGCGTGTGTGTGTGTGTGTGTGTGTGTGTGTGTGTGTGTGTTTAAGACAGAGACACATCATCATGAAATAAATTAAGGTAGTAAAAAATAGTCTACCTGGCCGGGTGGTGGTGGTGCATGCCTTTAATCCCAGCACTCGGGAGGCAGAGGCAGGTGGATCTCTGTGAGTTCGAGACCAGCCTGGTCTACAAGAGCTAGTTCCAGGACAGGCTCCAAAGCTACAGAGAAACCCTGTCTTGAAAAATCAAAACAAAAAACAAAAAACAACAACAACAACAAACAAACAAAAAACCAGTCTGCCAGCCAGTGCTGGTGCACGCCTTTAATCCCAGCACTCAGGAGGCAGAGGCAGGTGGATCTCCGTGAGTTCAAGACCAGCCTGGTCTACAGGGTGGTTACACAGAGAAGTCCTGTCTTGAAAAACAACAAAAAGACACTAAATCCCACAGTCTATAATCTAATTTGTGTTAAGATTTATTCCTTTTATTTTATATGGCATCTTTCCCACATGGCAGCATCCTTAGGGATCTCTCAAATACCCAGACTGACTTAAATCAAAAAAAGGGCAACATAAATGACTGTAGAAAGCACAAAGCGAACAGAAAGCAAACAGCCAATGACAAAGGGCCAGAGAGGGAAGCCATCTCTCCTGGCTAGGCATGGGCCGACACACAAGGCTCTTGCAGCAGCTGCCCTTGCCCCGGCCTGTTCAGCCAGAGTCAGCCTATTTACAGCCAAGTTTACGCTTGCCTAGTCCTTCAGTCACAGCCCATTGAATCTTCTCCCCACTTGAAATGCACTCTTAACTTGAGCCAATGGGCTTTTTCCTCTCAAAATCTTGCTGCTGGGATTTAGTGATTTCTGTCTATTTCTACTTCATGCATGACTGGAGGCCAGAGAGCGGTTCATATTTGGTCTTGTGCTGGGAGGAGCAGAGGAAGTAGATCTGCCAGGAGGAACAAGAGTGAAGCAGAACATGCAGAAAGGAACTCTACGGGACAGGCCTAAAGAGAGCGAACACCCTGCAGGACTTGTCAACGGCCTTAAAGGCCTACCTGTGCTTCTTCAGGAAGCCTAGCTCAGTCTTGCCCTTTGGTTCCATGAAACATTTTTCCTTAAAGGTTTATTTTTAATTGTGAGCATGTGTGTGTATCTGCATGAGTTCCTGCACATCGAATTTATGCAGGCATCGGCTGAAACCAGAAAGACAGTGTTGGATCCCCAAGATCTTGAGTTACAGGTGGTCATGAGCCACCTGCAGTGGGTGCTGGGAACTGAACTTGGATCCTCTGAAAAGAAAGTCCTCTAAATGGCGAGTCATCTCTCCAACCCTCTTTAAAAACTTCCTGTTGGCATATAGCAACTCTACATGATAATGGATTTCATTCTGACATGTAATGCATTTGGATCATATCCATCCTTGCTACCTTCTCATTCCCCTCCCCATCCTGCTGACCCCCTTCCCCTTCTACGTGTCCTTTTGTTTCATTTTTCTTTATTGGTGATCCAATGAGTTTAATTAGGGTTACTTACAGGATCACTAGGCAACTCACCAGCGGATATAACACTAAAGAAATTCTCTCCTGCCGGGCGGTGGTGGCGCACGCCTTTAATACCAGCACTTGGGAGGCAGAGGCAGGCGGATCTTTGTGAGTTCGAGACCAGCCTGGTCTACAAGAGCTAGTTCCAATGCAGACTCCAAAGCCACAGAGAAACCCTGTCTCGAAAAACCAAAAAAAAAAAAAAAAAAGAAACTAAGTCTCTCCTTACCCCAGCATCCTTTAACTACTCAGGGAGAGATTGGGCCTCATGAGATCCCCCCCATCCCTGTTCTATAATGGAATGTCGATAGGCCCAATCTTGTGCTAGCCCTGTGTAAGTAAGCAATTATGGCTGCTTTGAATTCACGAGTACAACGAGCAGGGTGTGGCCATGTGAATATTTAATTATCACTCAGGAGGCAAAGCCAGTAGAGAACTCTGTGAGTTCAAGACCAATTTGGTCTATATATCAAGATCTAGGACAACAGGACCACATAAAGAGATCTTGCCTCAAAAAAAAAAAAATAAAAAAGAAAAATAAAGGGCTGGAGAGATGGCTCAGCGGTTAAGAGCACTGCCTGTTCTTCCAAAGGTCCTGAGTTCAATTCCCAGCAACCACATGGTAGCTCACAACCATCTGTAACGAGATCCGGTGCCCTCTTCTGGCCTGCAGGCATACATGCAGGCAGAATACTGAGAATACTGTACACATAATAAATAAATATTTAAAGAAAAAAAAGAAAAATAAAAAAGAATGTTTGTGGCTCCAGAGGACCCAGGCTTGTTTGTCGGCATCCACATTCTAGAGGACCCAAGTTCGTTTCTCAACATCCACATTCTAGAGGACCCACCCAAGTTCGTTTCTCAGCATCCATATTCTAGAGGACCCAAGTTCGTTTCTCAACATCCACATTCTAGAGGACCCACCCAAGTTCGTTTCTCAGCATCCATATTCTAGAGGATCCAAGTTCATTTCTTAGCGTCCACATGAGTCGGCTTACAAACTACAGCTCTAAGGGATCTGGCACTCTCTTCTGGTATTCACAGACATCAGCACACGTTTCATACACAAACACATGATTTTTTTAATTAAAAATAAATGCCTGCTCATCATGGAAAATATAATTTTTTTGTAATAAAACACGTCATCATGTCTATATAGCCTGGGAAATATAAAAATGAAAGCTAAATCATGTTATACAATATATATACACATTTTGAGCAAATGAAATGTTCAATTATGATCACGCCTGCACTATTCATAGACTCCAACCAGGCATGGTGGTGTTGCATTGTTATACCATCTACTGTTACTAGGGCGACTGACTCAGGAGGATCCTAGGCCTTTACACAAGGCTGGGTGATGTAGCAAGACCTTGTCTCAAAGAAACAAAAGCGATTGCTACTTTACTCACTGTGAACAGAGATGCATTAGTGCACACATTTTATATTATGTACACATGCATTAGTGCACACATTGTATATTATGGCTCACTTCCAAGCTCATCTCTTTATTCACACACTCCCATTCATTCACCTGCTTATTCAATCAACTGAGTAAATTTTCTACTATTTGCTGCTATGTGAAAACAAAGATCAGTGTGCAAGCCATCCCTTTTGTCTATCCTGCAGAGTTCATAATAGGGTGAAAAAGGCAGACATCAATGAATCAACCACATGTGCACGTTTACAATTACAGCTGGGAGGTTAAAAAAAAAAAAGCCAGAAGCTGGTTGAAGAGGTAAGCCTACCTGGACTGGGTGGAGATGGGAACTTCAGGGACTCTCCCTGTGGCTATATAAAGTCAACCGCCACCTGAAGAACAGTCTGGAGTTAGAAAGAGGAACAGCATTCCCAGTAGGGAAGGGCACCTGGTACTGTGAGGGGCAGACCCATGCGGCTGAACCCAGCTTAGTAAGTAGAGATTGGGAACATGCTGTGCTCCTTTTGAGTCATTTCAGGGAAAGAGCTTTGTCCAGAGAGCACTGTGAAAGAAGCAGAGGCAGGGGGTGAGAGTTGTTTGGCAGTTTACCCTGGCTGGCAGGGTAGGGCTGTGGGAGCAGCCTTTCTCAGTACCAGCATTGTTGGTATTTGGGGCAGGATAATTCTATTGCGGAGGATTGACTCCTGCATGTTCCTGATGGACACTTTTAGTGGCAACTGCCCTCATAGTTACAACCAGAACTGTCTCCAGAACCCCTCATGGGCTGTGTTTCATTTTCTTGGTTGACTACTTCATTTCCCTCGATCCAAACAGAGCCCTGCAGTCTTGACTGTGGTACCCTTGCAGATCACACTTGAGGCTGCTTCCCCACTATTCCACTATTGCGTCACTAGGGGCTTGATGCTTGTTAGATAACCATTCCTGAAGAAAATGTCATCCAAGAAGTGTAATTTTTTTTCTCATTTTATTTATTATGTATATAGTGCTCTGCCTGCGTGTATCCCTGCAGGCCAGAAGAGGGCAGAAAATCTCATTACAGATGGTTGTGAGCCACCATGTGGTTACTGGGAATTGAACTCAGGATCTTTGGAAGAGCTGGCAGAGCTCTTAACCACTGAGCCATCTCTGCAGCCTTTTATTTTTCTTTGAGACAGGGTTTCTCTGTATAGCCCTGGTTGGCCTTAAACTCACAAGATCTGCTTGCCTCTGCCTCCCCAGTGCTGGGATTAAAGGTGTAAACTGTCACTGTCAGGCAGAAGTATAAATAATACCACACCCAGTATCTCCACGAATTTACAAAATGTAGTTTTTTTTTTTTTTTTGGTTTTTCGAGACAGGGTTTCTCTGTAGCTTTGGAGCCTGTCCTGGAACTAGCTCTTGTAGATCCGCCTGCCTCTGCCTCCCAAGTGCTGGGATTAAAGGCATGCGCCACTGCCCGGCCACAAAATGTATTTTTTATTAAAGAGAGCCTTGCTAACTGCTACCTAGCGTGGTCCTAGTGAGTGAGTAGTTGAAAACCCAGCAGGACAGTGCAAGCCTGTGATCCCAGCTCTTAGAAGGTGAAGGCAAGAGGGTCAGGGGTTCAAGGCCATTCTTTCCTCTTTTCTTGGGGGAGTGGGGAGGACAGGGTTTCAAGACTAGAACTCAGGCTGGCCTCAAACTCACTGAGATCTGCCTGCCTGTACCTCCCGAGTGCTGGGATTAAAGGCATGTGCCAACCACCGCCTGACAAGGCCACTCCTTTCTACATAGTTGAGTTCTTAGCCACCGTGGGATACATGAGACCCTGTTCAAAAAAAAAAAAACAAAAAACAAAAAAAAATGTCTAATTATCATTAGCAAGAATAGTTTAACTTTTTTCTCATCTGTAAAATGGGAGACTTAGCTGTTAGTATTGGCCCTACATAGGGACTCCAGGGGATCCAACCCCCCCACCTCACCCCCACTTTTTTTCCGAGACAGGGTGTCTTTGTATAACAGCCCTAGCTGTCCCGAAATTCTCTCTGTAGACCAAGCTGGCCTCCCACTTAGAGATCCGCCTGCCTCTGCTTCCCCAGTGCTGGGATTAAAGGCATGCACCATTACTGGGCCCAATCTCTTCTGTTATCCTTGAACACTGCACTATGCAGAGTTAATAAAAGTAGGGGCTGGAGTGGCTCAGTGATTAGGTTCTTGGTGCTTTTACAGGTAGGTGAGTTCAGTTCCTAGCATCCTCCTCAGGCAGTTCACACCCACCTTTAACTCCAGTTTCAGGGGATCTGACTCTTTTGGGTCTCTCGAGTTCACCAGGAACATAGTGCACACACAAAAACTTCAACTTTTAACTTTTTAATAAAAGAATTGGTCTTCTACATTTGTTAAAAAAAAAATTACCAACCTGTTTATTCTGTAGCTCAGGCTGGCCTTGAACTTCTGATTTTCCTGCTTCTGCCTCCCAAAGGCATGTACAGCACCACTCCTGCTTTATGTGGTGCAAGGCTTCACTCACGCTAGGCAACCACTACCCACTGACCTCACTTTCTAGCACAGGCTGGCCTTGAGCTGATGGCCATCCTAACTCAGCCACTCAGGTGTGAAGCACCACTCACCCAGGGGATTTTGTTTCCTGAGAGCAAATTTCCACAACCGTTTCAGAGATGGAGCTGGGACCCAAGCCCAGATATTTTTTTCTCATGTCATCCTGCCTTCTTTGGGTTAGAACTCGAACAGGAAAGGCCCAGCATCTTCTCATTTCTTGAACTGGCTCCCATCACAGCACCCCTCCTTCCACAATCTCAGGTTGTTATACCATATCCAGCATGTAGCATATACTGCTGGGGGAGGGAATTAAAACCCTACTACGTTTTCACCCTGCTTACTCCCTAATATTCTACAACCTATTGGGTGTGGTGACACACTTCCAGCACTCAGAAGGCAGAGGCAGGTAAATCTTTGAGTTTGAGGTCACCCTGATCTACAGTTCTAAGTCAGCCAGTGTTGAAAAAAAAATTCCTGCTAGGTGGTGACACATACCTTTAATCCCCAGCACCGGGAAGGCAGAGCCAGGCATCTCTCAAGCTCAAATCCAGCCTGGTCTACACAGAGAAACCCTGTCTTGATAAAGTTAATTCCTACAGCTAAACCTACCACTTTTGAGTAGTTTTCTGCCTCCCGCAGGGGAGGCTCCAGTTTGCAGACTGTTCCACTGAGGCTTACTCCTGGTTCTGAACCCACTAACTCTCAACTATTCTGCTGCTGCCCTTTCCAGGTCAACAGATAGGCAGTATTATACCACCATATCACCTTCCATATCTATTATCCTACCTATTCAAGGTCCCAAGAGAAGGCTGATATACCCTTTAGTGTCATCTTGGCCTTGTCACTTAGCCTCCAAGGTTGTCAGGATGCTATCCCAACTTCCATTGAAAAAAATTTTTAAAATAGTGATTAGTTTTTTTTTTTTTTGAAACAGGATCTATGTAGTGCTGGCTGTCCTGGATCTATATAGGCTGATCTTGAACTCAGACACAAACCTATATCTGGAATGCTGATGTTAAAGGCATGTACCACCATACCTAGCTATAAATAATGCATACTATCTTTACCTATTTGTGTATCTGTGTGCATAATTTGTAGGTACCCTAAAAGGCTAGAGTCACTGAATCCTCTAGAGCTAGTTACAGGTGGTCGTGAGGCACCTGATGTGGGGGTGCTGGGAGCCAAACTGGTCCTTCAAAGTGTTCTTAAGCAATGAACCATCTCTCTAACCCTGAAAACTTACACCTGATTGCTTGAAATTTTCCCACGTGACTACCATAATTCCATCAAGTCTCTCTGCTGTGGATTTAAAAGAACTGCCATCCATGGCAGCTTTGAGGATTATTTTTGCTGTGCTGGAGAGAATCCAGGACTACACACATGCTAGTCCAATGTTCTATCTACACCCTAGCCCCATGTTGATGGAGTTAAGAGACATGAGCCAAAGATCTGGCGTTTCTAGGTTGCTTCAGGAGATCAAGGCGACCCTGGAATCAAAAACAAATAATCGCCACCAAAAATCACTGCCACCACAACCAGCAAGTATTTTACTGACAGCTGCGTAGTAAATCAGGCAATGTCAAGAATAAGCACCTCTAAGCAAACATGAACTTGAACCCAGCAGAGGTTGGTTCATTCATAAAAACCTCACACTTTGCTGGCCAATCTACCCTTCAGATCCACTTAAGGGGCTCAGAACAAGCCTGCTGTCCTAAGTTGGACCTCTGGTATCCACAGGGTAGAAAACTCACTTTAACAAGTTGTTTGGACCCCCATACACTATACACCTTCAAATACATGTAAATTCAAATGATTTCTTTTAGATACACAAATTTGAACATCCAGATATTCTTTTCATGGCTTTCAAATGCTTAAATATGCAGAAGCCTGAGCTTGGCATTTGGGAGGCAGAAGCAGTTGGAGACCTGGCTTGTGGATGTGGTGATTCACACCTGTGATCCCAATACCTAGGTGGACTAAGGCCAGCCTGGACTATCTTGTGAGAGGACAGCAGGCTGCAGTTTCTAGGATTCCTACTACCAATCACCAAAAATTAGCTGACAGGATCTGGAAGGCTCAGCAGGGAGCACTAACTAGTTCTTACAGGGACCTGGTTTCAACTTGCTGCACCCACAATGTGGCTCTCAACCATTTGTAGTACAATTTCTGTAACTCATACACAGAAACCTAAGAAAAAAAAAAAGCCTACAGAGCAGCGGTTCTCAACCTTCCTAATGGTGTGACCCTCTAACACAGTTCACGTGATCCCCAACCATAAAATTTCTTTCATTGCTACTTCATAACTAATTTTACTGTTGTGAATCGTAATGTAAGCATCTGTTATGTGACCCCATGAAAGGGTGGCTCAACCCCAGGTTAAGAACCGCTGCTAGAGGGCTGGGGATGCAGTTCAGTTGCTGAGTGCTTGCCTACATGAGACCCTGGGCTCCAACTCCAGCATAAGCAATTAAAGCATACTATACACAAGGGGGATATTGAGTTGGCTGTTGGTAAAGTCCCTGCTACACAAACCTGGCAACCTGAATCCAATACCAGGAACACACATGCAAGCTAAAGACAATTCTAAAGTTATCCTCTGACCTACCTCCACACAACACTATGGGTCGCACATGTGTGAACACCGTCACAATCTTAACAAAAGTGCACTGTAACTTATGTGCATGGTTACTTGTCTACATATACATCAGCAGCGCCCACAGAGGGGATCACCCTAAAGCTGGTGTAATATATAATAGACAGTGAGCTGTGGGTGCTAGGATCCAGGACTTCTGTAAGAACACCCAGTACCAGCCTCTCTAGCTCCCAGAGAACAACTCTCCACATGCACCACAGAAGCAGAAGCTTATCTTACTAGGTTTGGCAGGGGAAAAAGGGAAATTCAGAATTTTACAAACCAGAACAGCAGTTCGAAAGGTTCTACATTTTATTACTGGAGAAACCACTCCCAACTTTAAACATGATTAAGTCTCCAGGTTGAAAATGTCGAACTCCATCTTATAACATGATTCAGCGTAAAATGTCTTGCCACTGTTGACTCCTTACAGACCCAGCTTCGTTCTCCTCCAGTGTCTTCTCTTGGAGTTGTACCTGCAGAGAATGAAGACACAAGTTACAAGGTGGTACGGTCATAATACAGCTGCTCGTATTTATCAGATCTGCCCTTTTAGGGAATATAATTTAACAAGCTTACTATAGAGAGTTCCAGGCTAGCCAGGCCTACATAGTCAAGACATGTGACGTGTGCAGGTCCCTGGGTTTAGTCAACACGTCAGGAATTGATGGGCCGGGGCAACAGTTTAAAAAGTGCAGGACACAGTGGTGGTACCCCTTTAATTCCAGCCTGGACTACAAAAACCGTACGGTCAAACCAAGAGGATTCAAAGCAGAACAAGGTTTGCTTTGCCAACCCTAACTTCTCTCTGGCTGCTGAGGTAGGAGGGTTGAAAATCCAAAGCCCATATGGGTTACACAGCTGAGTGTAAGGGCAGGCAATCTACTGAGACCCTGCCTTAACCCAAGCATTTGGGAAACTCCAGGTCCAATAACCACATTGCAGTGCAGGGTCAGATAATGTGATTCTAAGTGGAATGGGACAAGTAGAAAAGCTTTTTCCCCAGGGCCCCTTCCTTTTGATCCACAGATCTAGACAGGGGAGATGCAGACATACTCCGAACCCCCTCCTATGGACCACACACAAAGGCTCCTGCAAAGGCTAACAAGATGGCTCCTTAGGGAAAAAGGTGCCTACCATGCAAAACTGGCAACCAGAATTCACCCCCTGAACTCATTCAGATAGGAGAAAGCATCTCCCAAGTTGCATATAATTTGCTGTTCGTGTCAAGGTGTCATGATTTTACTCCCAGAAAGGTAAAATCAGAAACAGTCAACATGGCTTTTCTTTCAGCAGGATAATGGCAGTACTCCCACAAAATGAAGCACTGTAATTGCGACCTGCTTTAAGTTTGCAAAGTTGGAAGAGGGGCTGGGGGTTATAGAGAACTTGCTGAGCAGAGTATAGAAAAGTGGCCCCCACTCAAACCCATAGTACCCATAAACGCGAGCCTAACTGTGGCTTAGGGTATATAATTCACCCAACAAAACACCATCACAACTCTAGGACAAACAGCTAACACAAATATCAACTAGCAGTCCCTACTCTCATCAGCCAGGGCTCTAGGAAACAGGCTCATGTATTTACAAAGTATGTGTTGGCTCACACCTGTAATCTCAGCACATGAGAGGGAGAAGCAAGAGAATGGCTATCTCAGGCCACACCTGCCTCAAAAAGCAAAACACACATTCCATCAGCAAACGAACAGCTTGCCCAGAACCTTAAAGCTTTCCTTAGCATCACACGGGGGGCAGGACTATAGGTTTGAAAGCCCTGACTGTGCAATACATGTACGTGTATCTAAAAAAGGCAGCACCTACCATACCAGTAGATAGAAGATATCTATTAACTAGAGTGTAAGGCCAGAGTGAGGAGCTGAGGAGTTTAAGTGGCTAAATGAACTGAGAACATAAACCCTCAATTTGATCCCTAGCAGAACCACACCCTAGCACTTGGAAGGCAGCTCTGAGTTCAATGTCAGCCTGGTCTATGTATTCAGATCCTGCCTTAAAAACAAATCCACAAAAACAACCACTCCCAAATTCACTTCCAGGCAGTCTGAACTATGGAGACCTTGTCTGAGCATAACCCACCAAACCATTCATAAAAGTGCTGACTATCAAGGTTGAAGAACTGAACTCTGTCACTAGAACCCACGTGGTCAAAGAGAACCAACTCCCACAAACCAGCTCCGACCACATGTGGGCATGCATCCCACACACAAATGATTAAAGCAATACCCACACAGAACTGTTACTGGTGGCCTGGCAACTGTCAGGACTTCTTATGCCTATTTCTCCTCCCCCCAAGGCATCAGACTGAACTCAGTAAGGCACTTTCCTTGCCTGTGGGAGCCCTCAGTTCTTCTGAAGCTGCCAATTCAAAGGTTTCCCACCAGGAAAGTCTACCTCCTCAAGCTTTCCTAGGGAAGTTAGTAAGGAACTGAGAAACACTTGCCCCCAGAGCCTAGTTGTCACTGGAGAAACGAACAAAACAGTAACAGAAGGTTTGTGGGAGGGATGGATTTCAGCTCTCTGACGTTAAGCAGGCAAAGCCACTTCCTTGGAGCCCAATGACCTGAATTGGATTCCCAGGATCCACCTGGTCAATGGAGAAGTGATTCCTGAAAACTGTCCCCAGCCACGTGCACATTAGCATTGGCCTGACCTTGGAATAGTCTTCAGCCTGTAGCCACTAAGAGCACCACCTGTGCACATTCACTACGTTCCTGTGTCCGCCTCCCTTCTTTTTGTCTCAGAATATCTCTTTGCTTCTTCTGCCACTCCAGTCCCCAGAGCTCGTTCTCCCTTTTATGTTCCCCTTTCCCTAATAAAAACCCTCCACGTGAACTGCCTCACGTGCAGCTTTTTCCTAAATTCTAACAGTGCACCCACACAAGAAGCCACAAAATGATAAGCAGAGAATGGCTGGCATCGCATGCTATCTTCCAACTGCGAACCCACACACCCCAAATCGTTTAAGAGCTGGAGAACCGCATGGGGACCTTACCGGATTTTGTTGCCAGTTTTCATCCGAATCCACTGAGGAATAGGACGATTTTGCTTTTGTTTCTTGGCCAGGAATCGCTTGATTCTGAAAGTCTTGTGAGAAGACTACGAGGAGATGCAAGCAGTTTAGTGACCCCAGAGCTACTCGTGTGATTCAGTCCCAATTTCCCTCTCTACCATCTGGTGTGCGAAATATGCACCCGGGAAAATCTCCAACACGGAACCGTGGAGTCCTCTGAACCTGTCTTATGTCAAGAGTGATAATTACAGAGTCAGGTTTTCTTTTGATTTTTTGAGACAGAGTTTCCCTATGGCTTTTAAGGCCTGTCCTGCAAGTCGCTCTGTAGAGCAGGCTGTCCTCGAACTCAGAGATCTGCCAGTCCCTGCCTCTCGAATGCTGGGATTAAAGGTGTGAGCCACCACCGCCTAGCTACAGCGTCAGGTTTTAAACCCATGTTCTGTCTGCTCGAAAATTGTTTATCCTGCTGTGCTTCAGATGACAAACAAGAGCTACAGCGGGGGGGGGGGACTAATTTACTGCAACTAAGATGGCGTTAGGTCAATCCCGTCCAATCATTTAAGTCAGTAACTCTAGGCGCTCTACTTTTGGAATCAGTATTCTCTACTTTCAAGAGACGCTGTCTGGGTAATCTAGACCATGCAACACTCGCCACTCAGTAGGCGTTGAAAAGGCAGTGTGCACTCCTCCTGAACCACTGTAGAAGTTCTAGATTTCCCTGAACAAATGCAGCTACTAGTCCCACTTTGGACCTAGAAGCCCATAACAATCTTATCTGTAGGCCACGACAGATATGCTGTTAGCAGATGTTTCTACGGGATCTCGTTAAGTTTCATTAACTTACTGTGGACAGCTGCCTGTGCAAGCCGCCCCACCCCACCCCGTGCTCTTTGAGCATGCCAAGGGAAAGCTAGGGTTCAATCAGCCGCGATCTACGAGTGGCCCCAACCTCTCTTTTTGCCCAGGATAATTGGCCCGAGGCTAGGCGAATCAAGAACACTTTGCACTGCTCGCCAACTGCACGATGAGCAGCCCGACACTGTGCGTGCAAATGGGCTTTCTAATTTTATGCCGCGCCCGAGATCCGAGCGATGGCCAAACTAACTCCCACCAAAAAAAAAGCTCCAAAGCTGAAAATGCACCCGCCCCTAGATGCTGCGCAATCCCGTCGTAAAGTCATGCCAGCCCGTGGTCTCAGGGAAGCTGCCTAGGAACGGATGGCGGCCGATAATCTTACCATGGCGAGAAGCCGAGACGGGAACACGGCGCACGATGGAGGAGTAAAGAAGAAGAGGAAGCCCCGACCGGAAGAACGCGATTAGAAGACGCAGTTAGAGGTGGAGCTTAGGCGGTGACGCCACATGCCTTTCCTAGCCCAGCCCCGCTTTCCCATGGGGCCGTGGGAATGCACGCGGGAATTACACGAAACATAATTCTCAGGCCTCCGCTTCAGTGGATGTCTTCTCCTAGGCGACCGTCAGGGTCCTGGGGGCACTCCTTTCGTGGCTGGGGTAGGTGGCCTTTGAGAGGTGTCAAAGTAAAAGCCCTTAGCAAAACCCGAGAAACGGAGTAGGCGCGCGGGGGGGGGGGGGAGGGTGGACGCAACGCTGAAGAGGGCAGGGAAAGGGTTGTCGTCAATTTCGAGCGCCACGACTTCCGCCCTTCTTTGGGAGGAAGCTTAACGCAAGGGGCGGGGCTTAGGATTGGGAGTGCGCCTTCAGGGTGATGGGCGGGCGCGCATATGGGAAGTGGGAGGGAGCTTAAGTGATTGCTTCGCGGTTCTGTAAATTTGTTCCCAGCATCCGCGTTAGGCGCCTCCCAGACCCCTGTAACTCCAGCTCCAAGGAAACAAATGCCTCTGGCTTCCACCGGCACCTGCCTTCACGATTTACGTCTACATATCTCCTATGTAGAAACACAACTAGAAGAACTAATATATATATATATATAATTGAAAAAGACATACGGGGGGCAGGGAAATGGTTTGTGGATAAAAGCACTAGCCATGGGGCTGGAGAGATGGCTCAGCGGTTACGAGCACTAGCCAGTTCTTCCAGAGGTCCTGAGTTCAATTCCCAGCACCCACATGGCGGTTCATGACCGTCTACAATGGGATCTGATGCTCTTTTCCAGCACGCACATGCAGAGCACTCATTAATAAAATTAAATAAAATTAATGTAACCTTGACAACTCTGGTTCAAGTCCTGAAACGCGAAAGCACGGGGTAGGTATGGTGGCCAACACCTTTAAAACTAGCACTCGGGAGGCAAAAAGCAGGAGTGTCTCTGTGAGTTCAAGGCCAGCCTGGTTACATAGCGAACTCAGGGACAGCCAAGACTACTTCAGATAAATAATGAGGTTCAGAGGACTCCACGGTTCGGTGTTGGGGAGATTTTCCCGGGTGGATATTTTGCAGGTCAGATGGTAGAGTAAGGGAAATCGGGACTGAATCACACGAGTAAGCTCTGGGGTCACTAAACTGCTTGCATCTTCTCGTAGTCCTCTCACAAGACTTTCAGAATAGAGAGACCTGTCTCAAAGAAAAGAAAGTTGGCCGGGCGGTGGTGGCCAGAGGCAGAGGTAGGGAGATCTCTGTGAGTTTGAGGCCAGCCTG
>JAQHUG010000357.1:695445-707377 GCA_028555095.1 Dicrostonyx torquatus
TAGCCGGGCGGTGGTGGCGCACGCCTTTAATCCCAGCACTCGGGAGGCAGAGGCAGGTGGATCTTTGTGAGTTCGAGACCAGCCTGGACTACAAGAGCTAGTTCCAGTGCAGGCTCCAAAGCCACAGAGAAACAAAAAAAAAAAAAGAAGAAGTATTACTATATAACAAAACTGAAAACTAGAGATAATATCTGGGAAGATCATAAAAAGTTAAAGATTCCTTTTATCAGTGCTAAATTATTCTCAAAACTACCTTGTGTATGCCTGCTGGGGAAGGGGACCCATTCTTGACGTGCAAGGTCTGAGAATTTCATGAACATCCAAGCCATCCTTCGCTACCTCACCAATACCCAGCACACACTGCCTTCAGCTCTCGAGTTTCTCCTATTTCCTTTAGCTCCAATTCTCCCAGCGGAGCAGCTAGCTTGTCATGGCCATAAGCAATGCGAGACAGCTCATGGAGTGTTCGGTGCTGTATGCATCATCAGCGCGGACAGAGAAAGAGCAAAGGCTCAGACCCATGGAGGTGATAGTTTCTGCAGATCAACACTCAACACATAAGCAGAGCCGCCTATACAGTCACTATCTATCAGATAGCTTTCGTTGTTTCTCGAGTCAGGGTTTCTCTGTAGCTTTGGAACCTGTCCTGGATCTCTTGTAGATCAGGCGGGCCTCGAACTTACAGAGATCCGTCTGCCTCTGCCTTCCAAGTGCTGAGAGGAAAGGCGTGTGCCACCATCACCCAGCATCAAGTGCAAAGTGATCGACTTTGCATAGGGATTAACTCTGTCGTGATGATGTAATAGGCAAATCTCATCTCTAAGTTTCTAAACATTGCCAGAGGAAGGCTTAGCATAGAGATTCTTGCTCTTCTTTTCCCATCTGCAAAAGAACAACAAAAGAGAAAAGAAAAAGAAGAACATTTTTTAAATTAAAGGCTCAGATCACTAAACTGGGAATGGTGGTGCAGGGCCACAGTCGCAGCAATAAGGAGGCTGAAGCAGGAAGAGTCCTATGATTCAAAGCCAATCTGGGATACATAGCAAGTTCCAGGCCAGCTAGGGCAATAGAGTGGGACCCTGTCTACATAAATAAATAAATCTCTATCTTTTCTTAGCAGCTGTCAAACTTTACAGCTTGCTATGTGTGTGTGTTTCTTCTCAAATTCTTTTTCTTTTTTTGAGATAGGTTTATTTGAAGCTTTTGGAGCCTGTCCTGGTACTCTGTAGAGACAAGGCTGGCCTCGAATTCACCTGCCTGTCTCTGCCTTTCAAATGCTGAGATTAAAGGCATGTGCCACTACCACCTGGCTTCTTCTCAAATTCTAATCAAATGGTCCTGGAGCTTCAGAAACAAGGAAGCAGGGTGTAGTTGGTTGCCCACACTTTTAATCCCAGAAGTTGTGAAAAAAGCAAAGGCAGATGGATCTCTAAATTCGAGGCCACCCTGATCTACAAATCAAATTCCAGAATAGCCAGGACTGTATAGAAAAACCCTGTCTTGAAAAACCAAAACCAGCACTGGAGAGATGGCTCAGAGGTTAAGAGCACTGGCTGCTCTTCCAGAAGTCCTGAGTTCAATTCCTAGCAACCACATGATGGCTCACAGCCATCTATGAGATCTGGCGCCCTCTTGTGGCATGCAGGCAGAACACTGTATACATAATAAATAAAACAAACAAACAAACAAAAAAGACTCAGGTGCCCTCTGAATCTTCTCCATTTTGTCTTTAATTCCAAAGAAACCAGGAGCTGAGAACAGGTGAGGGTTTGGATTTAATCACCAGCACCATACAAATTCAAAACAATTAGCCATAAAAATTACATCTGTCCCTGAAGAAAAAGACCAAAATGGAATGAATTTTTTTTTTTTTTGGTTTTTAGTTTTAGGGTTTCTCTGTGTGTCCCTGGCTGTCCTGGAACTAGCTCTGTAGACTAGGGTAGCCTCAAACTTACAGAGGTACACCTGCCTCTGCCTCTCTAGTCCTGGGATTAAAGGTGTATGCCACCACCATCTGGCTGGAATAACACCTCCTCTCCACCCACACCCCCCATTATTTATAAGCTTACTTATTGTGTGTGTGCACGCAAGTATGGATAGGGATAGAACCCAGGGTCTTAGACATGCTAGGAAAAGCACTCTACCATTGAGACATCCCAGTTCTTATGAGTTTATTCTTTTTTGTTTGTTTTTTGAGACAGGGTCTTACAGTGTAGTTCAGGACTTCTTAAAACTCACTATATAGCTCAGGTTGGCCTTACATTTATAGTAATCCTTCTGCCTCAGCCTCTTGAGTACCAGCATTATAGACAATGTGCCATCATGCCTGGCTCCTATAAATTTATTATTATAAATAATAAGAAATTATGATTTATGGCAGCAAGGTGGGACATGGAAGCGCATGCCTTTAATCTCAGTACTCAGGAAGCAGAGGCAGGCGAATCTGTGTGTTCAAGGCGAGCCTGCTCTACAAAGCAAGTTCCAGGACAGCCAGGACTGTATACAGAGACTTTGTCTCAATAAATAAATGAAAAAAAATTAATAAAAGTGGTGGAGAGGGACAGCAAGGGGACAAACTAAAGTTTGACAAAAAAGGGGGGGGGGGAGTGGCAGTAAAATGGCTCAGTGGCTAAATCTGACAACTGAGAACCAATGCCCCAAAGCCCCAAAAGTTGCCCTCTTACCTCAACACATGCCATGCATGTACAAACAGCTGTACAAAATAAATACAATAAGAATTAAAGATAGGGCTGGAGAAATAGCCCTGTGGCTAAGAGGCGGTACTATAATTTGGGAGAGGTCGGAGGTTGAGACAGGGCCTCTGTACATGCCCCTGGCTGTCCTGGTACTCAGGCTGGCCTTGAACTCACAGAAATCCACCTGCTTCTGCCTGCCTTCTGAGTGCTGGGACTCAAGGCGTGTGCCCCCATCACCAGGCTCAATCTCCAGGGTAGAAAGTGAAAGAAAGGCAGCTTCGTGAAAACAACACCGGTTGCTACACCAAACAACTGCTCAGAGGGAGGAGGGCTGGGCCCTGCCATGCTCTCAACCGGTCCATCCAGTTTAGGGGGTTTCCTCAGCCACACTTGGCAGCTTCCAGGCAGGAGACTCCCAGATGGTCTGTCCTCTCACTGCCCTGCTCACACTGTAACCCCAGCTGTTTAATTCCGCTGCTCTCCAGTCACTGGCGTAGCTGAGTTACTCAAGGACAAGGACTTGGTTTTCTTTCCTTGTCCCTAGTGACAGGCACACAGTGAATAGAGTGGAAGAAATTCGAAGGGGCAGGGAGAGGCCTTGACTCAGGCCAGGCAAGACCAGAGGGAGGTGCTGACGGGAAAACCGTCCTGAGTTTACTCAGCTGCTTGCTAACTGGCCAGAGAGGAGGCAGGCGCTGCCAACTCCTTACTGATGGTTGGGGAGTAGCAGTTTTCCCAAGGCAGGCTCCTCTGACCTCTACCTTCGCTTCTATTTTGGCTGCCTTTGCAAGAAAACTACACTATTGGTTATTCTCCTGGGTATCCCTTCTCTTAGACGTCTAAATACTAAATTTTAGTGTTTCTTTTTTTTGTTAATTTTAGTGTTTCTTATATTAAAAATGGCCATTTATCAACACCATCTGTTTTATTTCATGGTTAGACTCCTATACAAAGCTATAAATGCTAACTAAATCTATTCTCAACCCAACGACTTTCAAAACACCAGGCCATTAATAGTCTAGAAGCCACATTGTGTGGCTCTCTTCAAGCATCATCTTTGCTGGCCACTCCCCTTTGCCCAGTGCAGACTGCAGTGTGAGCCCAACGCCTTGCTTGCTCTATCACCAAGCTTTATTCACAGCCCTATCTGCTACTACTGTTTTGGTTTTGTTTTGTTTTTTTTCCGTGTTTTGAGCTAGGGTCTCATAAGCCCGGGCTGGCCTCAAACTTACGATGTAGCCAAGAATAGTCTTGAACTCTGGATCTCCAAGTGCTGTGATTATAGGTCTGTTCCTCTATATCCAGGGCCATTACTTCTTGAAACATCCTTTTAGATTAAGTAGCATCAGAATATTTGTTTTTTTCTCCTACTCTATGGCTACTTCTTGTCATCCTTATAGAAACATTTTTTATTGGTATAGGAATGTTAGGATTCTTTCAGCCTGGAATCTAGATCTATTTCTGTCCCTACTTCATTCGCTTTGGCTAAGTGACAGAATCCATGTCTGTGGCTTCAATGACCATCTAAAATTAGATGAGTTCCTAGATGTTTCTTAAGTTCTTATCTCTTCTGACCCATTTGCCCCCATCTCTGCTCCCCACTTACCGGTCACTGCATTATGACAGTTTCCCTCTGCCCACTTTTCTAATACCCAGGCACTGCCAAATCCAGTGACATCTACATACTTCTCTTCCTTAACCTTTCTGAGGCAAGGGACACACTGAGCCACTATCCTGAAATTTTCCCTTATTTGGAAGTACTCTCTGTTTTGGGTGATTCTCTTTCAATCATTTTTAGGGGTTCTTCTACCTGCTTCTTGGAACCGGCTTCTACAAGCTGAGAAAGGTGGATATGACCAAGATACACTGACATTGCATAGGGGGCTGGAGAGACGGTTTAGTGGTTAAGAGCACTTGCCACCACTACAGACAACCTGGTTCAGTTCCCAGCACCTACATGGCAGTTTACAATGGTCTGTAATTCCAGTTTCAGGAGATCTCATCTGCTGGCACCAGGTACTCATGTAAATACAGTCCGACACGTAAAATGGGTTTTTAAAAGATACATTGCATACATGTTTAAAATTGTCAAACACTAAAACTATTTTCAATGAATGTGAAGAAATATAAAGCCACAAACTAGCCTATGAGTAAATGGGCAATCAATGCCACCTTCGTGGAGCTGGCAGGAAGTCAAGCAGCAGCTCAAGAATGCTGTGCCCCACTACTCGTATGCCATGCAGTGGTGGGGGAGGGGGCGATCCCCCACTTTACAGCCTGCAACAGATGAGAGAGCTGACCCTCCCCCTTACCAGCTGCAGCACTCAGGAAAGTGGGCTCTTGCCTCGCCTAGGCAGCACAGCAGAGCTGGCCAGGTATTTGGAAGTAAGGGTAACCCAGTAAAGGGGAGCTGTCTCCATTACTCATCTGACATGTGGCAGCATGGGCAGAGGAGAGATGCACCCCCCAAACCCAACTCATCAATGCCTGAGTCAGGTGGAGGAGCTGGGAGAGCTGTCCCTACCCCTCAATGGTGCAGGACAATTCTGTATCCTGTCAATCATGTTTTAAATAAATGCTGATTGGCCAGGCAGGAAGTATAGGCGGGTCAACCAGACTAGGATAAAGTCTGGGAAGCAGGAAGCTTCCCTGGGATTCCTGCGCAGATCTCCAAGGAAGCAGCATGTGTCTCTGTCCCAGCTGAGAAAAGGTACCGGCCATGTGCCTGGCATGGATGGGAACAATGGGTTAATATAACTTATGGGAGCTAGTAAGAAGCCTGAGATAATGGGCCAATCAGTCAATAACCTAATGTAGACTCTCTGTGTGATTTTCTTTGGGGCTTGCCGGCTGCGGGGTACCGGGCAGGACAGTAACCCCAACAAGCCAGCCCTCATGTTACACCTCAACAGCTGCAGCACTGGAAGGAGAGGTCACTGTACCTCACAGGGTAACAGAGTAGAGCTGGCCCTGGTGGTGCAGGTCTGGAAGAGCAGACCCTGAGGGTCTGAAAGAACTGGCCCCACCCCTCCCTCATTGCCACAAGGGGTAAATTGGGGGGGGGAGGGGGGACACGACCCGGACAGTACTGGAGAGCTCATCCTTGTGGTGAGGACAGGGCAGAACAGGTGGGGTGACCAACCCTGCAGCAGCCCAGGCCCAGAACCAGGGTTATGACTTTTGACTTCACTGGCCTCAACATTCACCCCATCTATGATCTGCCGGAGCACATGAAGAAACCTGACCTGCAGATCCAAAGCTGCTGGATCTCCCCAACACAAGGCAACAACAGAATATCCAACAGAGTCCCAGTCAGGGCCCAGGACCCACAGTGCAGCAGAAACCAGTAACCTCGAACCAGACCAAGGACTCTTTGCAACAAACACTTGGGAGTAAAGATGTATGGACAAAGGGCTTTACTGTGTGACTCACTGTATCACACTACAGCTTCCATGACGAGATTTTTAAATCTTTTTCCCTTTTTTTTTCTTTTCCCTTCTCTTAAATTTTGCTTTATTTTGGGGTGTACAGAGGCGGAGGTGGATGTGAAGGGACAGGGAAATGAATGGGATCAAGATACACGATGTAAAAGACAGAGGAAAAAAGGATGTTGTGCATTGTTGTTTTAGAGTCTTACTTTGTAGCTCAGGCTGGCTAGACCCTGCTATGTAGCACAGGATGACTGCAAATTCATGTCAATCCTCGTGCCTTGACTTTTTTTTTAAATATTTATTTATTATGTATACAATATTCTGTCTGTGTGTATGCCTGCAGGCCAGAAGAGGGCGCCAGACCTCATTACAGATGGTTGTGAGCCACCATGTGGATGCCGGGAATTGAACTCAGGACCTTTGGAAGAGCAGGCAATGCTCTTAACCTCTGAGCCATCTCTCCAGCCCGTGCCTTGACTTTCTGAGTGCTGGGATTGCAGGTGTGAACCCGTGTCTACCTTTATTTCGTTCTGTATGGTGAGCCATGATCTAACCTCTCTTTAGGTTGAAGCCTCTCCTTATCTACTGAAGGCAGAAATTAGTATCATTTATCCCCTTTCAAAATTTCCAAGAAGTTAATTCAGTATCAACTATTTAATTTCTAAAAAGCAACAGCTACTTAATAAAGTTAATAGCCTCACTTAGCTTCAGGCTTCAGAGGTTATGGCTGAGTGGCAGAGGGCACACAGAACATGCTTGAGGCCCCTCGTTCCGTCCCCCGTGGCACCAGCAAGCCAGAATGTGAAGAAGTAAAGGTAGTTTCATACTTGAATGAAGTCAAAATTTATTGACTGCAATACAAAACAAGCTACGACTAAAAGCTGCCATTTAACAGGAACAAATATATCGGTGTAGTTTTCTTCCTGGAGAGGGTATGCACTCAAGTCATCGGACCTAAAGACAGAACAAAGACTAGATTGTCAGCAGCTAACCAAAGACTACACTTCACCTATTAATAGGAAAAAATTGCTAAAGGCAAAATGAGACATTTACAAATTGTTTTGATGCTAAGTTCACAGAAGTAAACAAAACAAGCTATATTTACAAAAACTTCAGACACAGAATACAGATGTAACATGACTATTTAAATCTTTTCCATCAGCCATAATCTCTCTTCCACTCTATTTGTGCTACGATTACATGCTTGTTGCTTCTACACTACAGAGTCAACAGTTATCACCAACAATGCAAAACAGTTAGACCCCGACAAGACTTTGTGTGCTTCTGCTCCGCTCAAGCTAAAACGCTCTAAGCCAGGATTAAGAACACCTGTTGATTTTAGCCCCTGCTTCGTTTTCGCTTGTGTCATACAAAGTCCTTTCTTTGAACTTGCAATGTTCTTGCTACCGTCTTTGTCTGAGACATTAAAATTAACTTGTGAAAACTGCAAAAAACAATGAAATTGTACTTCCGATTCTGAGCCTGCAATCTTATTCCTGCTTAGACACACCACACTCCTCTGTAGTGCATCCCACCAGCACAGCGACCCCTTTCCTTGTTCTCTGTTCCTTTGCCCCGAAGGCACTTCTGGATAGCATAATACGTGCTCTTTGGCTGCCTGGACAGTCAGGACACCTATGGCCATCGAGTCTTCTCACTCCTCTCCTCCTTCTTTTCTATGGCTAATACCACTTTCCTGCTTTCTGTCCATTGGGAAATCTCCAGGCTTGATGTTGTCATCAGGGGGACAGAGTCGATTTCGGCTTCGAGCTCCTGGTTGGTATAGCTGCATTGCTGGACGATCCTGAAACAAAGCAAAATATTCACGTTACAGGACTGTTACCCCTCTTTAACACGGGGGAGGGGGTTTCAGAGCCCTAAATGATGCATTCATATACCCCCAAATCAAGTCATAACAGGTCAAAGACCTGAATGTGTGCTACGTAATAACTTCCCAATTCCTCTATTTGAAAAGCAACTTTTTTTTGAAAGGAGGGATTGAAACAAGAGCCTTGTGCATGGTAGATAAGTGCTCCACTAAACTGTATTTCCAGCCCTTTTTCTCTTTATTCTGAGACAGGCTATCTCTAAGTTGCCCAGGCAGGCCTTGAACTTACTTACTATCTTCTTGCCTCAGCCATCCGAGTAGCTAGAACTACTGGCCATCAACACTAGCTGCTGTCCCATTTTTATTTAAGACAGGGTTTCTCTCTGTAGCCCCGGCTAGTCTCGGACTCACAGAGTTCCATCTGCCTCTGCCTCCTTACTTCTGGGATTAAAGACATGTGCCACCATACCCAACTTGCAGTAACTTAAGACTTACCTTACAAAAAAAAAAAAACTTACCTTACAAAGCTGGGGTAATATTTTGAGAAATCTACTGCCTATTTTTAAAATAATAATATTTTTATTAATTCTTTGAGAATTTCATACATGCATATAATGTCTCTGCCTAACCTTGTTTTTCAAGACAGTGTTTCTCTGTAGTTTTGGAGCCTGTCCGTCCTGGAACTAGCTCAAGGTTGGCCTTGAACTCACAGAGATCCACCTGCCTCTGCAACCCAAGTGCTGGGATTAAAGGCGTGCACCACTACCACCTGGCTTTCTTTGCCTAACCTTTAAAGCTATCTCAAGATTCAAGAATTCTAATTTTTTAAAAATGTCACAACTACAACAATCAAGAGTGTGGTAGTTTGAATGTAACTGGCACCCATAAACTCATAGGGAGTGACATTTATTAGGAGGTGTGGCTTTCCTGGAGTAGGTGTGGCCTTGTTGGAGGGAGTTTGTCAATGTCGGGGCAGGGTTTAAGGTCTTATATATGTTCAAATTTAGGTACAGCCCACCATCCTAGCAGGTAGCACTTTAGAATCAGGTTCCTCAGTAAGCCAACAAAATCACAGACTTGGGCCCTTGATTCAAGTCCTATGTAAGCTTTATGACTGTATGACCCTAGAAAACTTCTAAGCCATGTTAAGACTTTAGCAAGTGGTGGACTGGGGATATGGCTCACATGACACAGTGCTTGTCTAGCATGTGTGAAGCCCTGAGTGCAATCAGAGCATAAACTGGGCACAGTGATACAAGTGCATAAGTGCAACACTTGGGAGGCAGAGGCAGGAAGATCAGAAGCTGCAGGTCATCCTTAGTTATAACTGATTTAGGGCCAGACTGGGATCCAAGTCTCAAATAAAACAATAAGAAAACCAGACCTACAAAAACAGTAATAAAGAATAATAATAAAAACCAAAAAAGAATTGGGGTGTATGACTTAGTAGAGCACACTCAAGGTCAAGGTCTTAGTAGAGCTCCCTATGTCCTCAAAAAGAATTCAACAAAAAAATTATAGGCCTTCTTTGCCCTTTCTTCCTGATTTATGAGAGCTAATCCTAAAGTGTTATTTCTCTTCTGTATGTGGTACTGAGGAATGAACTCAGGCAAGTGCTCTAACACAAGCTATGGCCCCAGTCCTAAAGCACTATTCCTAATTGAATAACTGGAGCAGCATATTTCACTGCTTTCACAAGATGAAATGTCAAAATACTTGACACCCCTGTATACTATTTAAAGATATGGATAATGGGGCTTCTAGTGTGTAAAGATACAATGACTTTGGACATCAGGGATGAAGAGCTGCTAATAGCAAGTTAGACTGCAGTGAAGATGTCTAAAGCAGACACTGGCTCACATCTGTTAATGCCAGCAATTGAGAGGGCAGGGCAAGAGGACTGCCTTGAGTTCAAGGCTGGCTGTTTTACACAGCAAAATGTTGTCTCAAAATCCAAGGAGTGGAGGATGTAGCTCAGTTAGCAGACTACTTGCTTAGCATGTACAAGGCTCTTGGTTTGATCCCCAACAATGTATAAACTGGGGGTACAGTGGTGTATGCCTGTAATCCCAGCACTCAAGAGGTGGTGTTAGGAGGATCAAAAGTTCAAAGCTATCCTCAGCTACATAGTAAGTTTCAGACCAGCCTAGATTACATGAGACCATGTCATAAACAAAAAAACAAACCAAGGGAGAAAGTATAAAAATAAAGATTTCTAAGTTCTCAGGGACTAAACAAGACACAATGATACTGCTAGGACAACAATCTTTACTCTCTGCACTAGTAAATAAAGGGGAATAAAGTGTTTAACTTCTTTTCTTATATAACAAGCTAATGGTATAATATTTCATGCCTTTTTCATCCTTACTCTGAAACAAGGTCTCACTATGTAGCCCAGAGTGGTCTCAAAGTCACAATCCTGCTTCAGCCTCCTGAGGGCTAGGATTACAGGCCTGCACCATCACACCTGGCTTTTCAACCTGTATTTGGGTAGACACTTGAGAATGTGAGGGTCAGAGGAAAACCTGTAGTTGGTTCTTTCTTTCCACCATGCGGGTCCCAGGGATGGAACTCGGATTGTCTAGCTTAGAAGCAAGCACTCTACTCACTAAAGCATCTTGCTGGCCTCTTGTCAACTGTTTCTCTTGAAGAGCTTTAAATCAACTGAAATATTTTATAAAATTAGTACAGTGAGTAGCCACATATCCTCCTCCAAGGATTCAGAAAATGGTAACATTTTGTCACATTTGCCTTTTCTCTCTTTAATGTATGTGTGTACATTTTTTTCACACATTATTTTCTTGCAGACTCATTTAAGAAGCTGTAAACAGCAAGACCATTTACTCTTAAATATTTCAATATTTCAGCTTGTATCTTCAAGAATGAGGGCAGTTGCTATTGATCAATCATGACTTTTGAGAGGGTCTATTAAGAAAAGATTTAAATATAGATTTAAGCATGTATGTTAAGAAAGGGGGAGAGATGATCAAGGCATACCTCATACAAAGGTGCATGCATTTGACTGAGGAGATGGGGAGGAAAAAGGATCAGAAGTTCAAGGCCAGCCTAGGCTATATAGTAGTTAAGGCCAGCATGAGTCACATGAGACTTTGTCTCAAGCAAAGAAATTAGAAATGGAAAAGAGAGGAGATGGGAAGATGGCTCAGCAGTTAAGATCACAGGCTGCTCTTTCAGAGGATTTGGGATCCGTTCCCAGTACCCACATGGTGAATCACAACTATATGTAACTCTAGTTCTATGGTGTCTGATGGCCTCTTCTAGCTTCCCCAGGTACTGCACATATATAGGCAAAGCCACCACCACCATCATCATCATATAAAAATGAGTAAAGTCATTAATGACAGAAAAGGGGGAGGAAGAGGAAGGAAAGAGAGACATATAAGAGGTGAGGAAGTAGTACACATGGCTCAAGTGGGCACAGGCTTCCCAAGAGCTACCCAACCAAAACATCCTAAACCAGTGGTTCTCAACCTTCCTAATGCTGCGACCCTTTAATACACAACCTCATGTTGTGGTGACCCCCAACCATAAAATTACTTTTGTTGCTATTTCATAACTGTAATTTTGCTACCGTTATGAATCATAACTAAATATTTTTGGAGATAGAGGTTGGACAAGGGGTTACCTACAGGTTGAGAATTGTCATCCTAATAATGGAAACACACATTCAGCACAGGTGCCCATCTGTAATCTTATCACTCTGGAGACTTAAGCAAGACTCTGTGTCCTTACAAGTCAACTAACAAGAAAACTAGGATATCCAGGGATCATATTCTTCCTGATGTGATGTCAGAGCAAGGGAGCACAGCATCACTTAAGAATATTCTTGGGTGCCGGGCAGTGGTGGTGCACGCCTTTAATCCCAGCACTCGGGAGGCAGAGGCAGGTGGATCTCTGTGAATTTGAGGCCAGCCTGGTCTACAAGAGCTAGTTCCAGGACAGGCTCCAAAGCTACA
>JAQHUG010000357.1:708577-725658 GCA_028555095.1 Dicrostonyx torquatus
CCATTACAGATGGTTGTGAGCCACCATGTGGTTGCTGGGAATTGAACTCAGGACCTTTGGAAGAGCAGGCAATGCTCTTAACCTCTGAGCCATCTCTCCAGCCCTAGGCAAGCAGTTTTAACCACTGAGAAATACTCCCAGCTCCAAGATCATTTTTATATACCATCATGCCTGTTTTCTTAACCGAATTTAGCTGCTATGTCAGGGACCATATGACTCTTACAACTTAATATATTTACCAGCTGGCCTTTTCTAGGAACACTTGCTGATTTCCAGCCTAGATTTGATTATTAGTTTCATTTTATAAAATTGTTCAGTTAATTGTAAGTTTTTAGTACTGAAGATTGAACATTCATGCTAAGTTGTCTATCATAGTACCAGCACTTAATTATTAACTGTAAAAGAAACAGGATATATATGTTCAATGAGATCAAAATGTTATAATTAGTCTACAATCTGAGAAGATCCACAAGACAAATTGTTTTCTGCAACGAACAATTCAATGTCAGGAAAACAAAAGGGAGATTGTTATGATCAAAAGAGAACTCAACCACACACTAGTTAACTATTTCAAACTATTCATCAGGTAAGGGCACTTGCTGCCAAGCTTGATAACCTGAGTTCAATCCCTAGGATCTACATGGTGGAAGGAGAGAAATGACTCCCACAAACTGCCCTCTGACTGTCACTCATGCACTGAGACCTAATGTGCACTTGCATACACTTGTATGCATGCACACACAAAATAAATGAGTAAATAAACATAAGAAAATAAATGAAAATTCTACAATAGGGATTGGGGATGAAATGCTCCTAGCAGAAAGCTTGGAAAGCCCTGAGTTCAATACCTAGGTGGGGGTGGGGAGAGCACTCATTCCTTTACATTTATCATTGTAAGAATGGGGAAATCAATTCTCATAAAACAAGCAAGTTTAATGAAAAGCAGCACCTTGTTCCTAATGCGGTCTCTCTTAATCACTTCCTCTTTCTTTTCAGCTTTTTCCAAGGTGCATACTGATTCTGTATTCTCACTCTTCTTCCCTTTATCTCGAAGTGCTTCTTTTTCTCTCTTCAGTTCGTCTTCCTTTCGTTTGAAAGCCTTCTCTTTCTCATAGCGCTCCTTCTGCTGCTGCCTCCGACGTTCTTCTTCTTGTCGTTTCATCCTCTCTCTTTCTCGGATCATGCGCTCCTGATCTCTTTCGTAATCCCGATCCCTGTCCCTGTAATCTCTGATATTCTCATCATCAGGCCTGCGTGACAAACAAACAAGAGGGCTGGAAACACAGCTTGGCTGACAGGGTGCTTTACCTAATGATATATGATCTTGTGCAGGTCTCAAGTCCCAGCACCATAGGCTGGTCTCAAACACACAAGACCCTGTCTGAAAAACAGAGCAGAACAAAAGAAAGGAAGGTGAGCCTGAACCTTCAAGCGTCTGCAATTGCAAGTGCAGGAACACTGTGCTAACTTGGCCATCCTAATGAGGGTGCACTGACTGCTACAGCTGAGGGAAAAGGAGGATTTTTGAAAACAAGCAAAACCAGAAGTCAGGACTGAAGAGCTGGCTCACCAGTTAAGAACCTATTGCTTTTGCAGAAAACTTGAGTTTGTTTCCCAGCACCCACATCAGGGCTCACAAGCACCTGTAAGTCGTCACAGGGGGATCAGACATCTATGGCCTCCAAGGGCATTTGCACACATGCACATAGCCACATAGCTAGACATACCCATAGCTGAAAATAACATAAATCTTTAAAAAAAGAAAAACCAAAGGTCATTCACCTAGATGAAAACACTAGAATATTTGAAATCTTTCCTCTTCTTCCACATGTATAAAACAATTCTTTTTTTTTTTTTCTTGACAAGGTCTTACTATGTAGTCTAGGCTGGTCGGGAAACTAACAATCCCTACCTCAGCCTCCTGAGTGTTCTGACAGGTGAGTACATTATTCCAACCAGCAATTAATTTAACTCCATGCAAGTATAGGACATGCCGTCTACATTAATGGCTAGTGATGAAATGTGCTCAGAGCTCTCAATCGCTGACTGACCTCTTTGGCTTTTCATCCTTCAGATCAATATCAGAACGCCTGGGCAGAGGACAACTTTGCCCACCGGCTCTTTCTTCATTCAGATTCTCTTTGTCCATTTTCTTGGCTTTGTCTCTTTTATCAAGTTCTTTTTCATCTCCTTTTTCTGGTTTCTTGAGCAGCTTTTAAAGAGAAAATTTTTATTTTTTATTTTGGTGAATAGGGCATTGCCTTCTGATTTTATCAAAAATCCCACAATATACTATTTTTACTTTAGACTATGGAAGGCCCCTTATCTTTGTGCCATTATTCTCAAACTTCCAGGCAAACAGCTAATGCACAATAGTGATTTAATAAAAGGATGCTACTATTGTGAAAGTATCATTCCTTCCACGGGAAGTGGTTTCAACATCCTGTGGCAATGGGATCAAGACTCCTTTGGTTTTAAATGGACTCTTTTGAAGGGGTTTTGAGACAAGTTCTCACTATGTAGCCCAGGCTAGCCAGGAAATTATAATCTGCCTATACCTGTCTCCCTAGTACTGGTTAAAAGTGTGCACCACCATACTTGGCTATAGGTCAAACTTTTAAGTCAGTCAAGTTTTTTGTTTTTATTTATTATTATTATTATTTTTGGTTTTTTGAGACAGGGTTTGGAGTCTGTCCTGGACCTAGCTCTTATAGCCCAGGCTGGTCTAAGATCCACCTGATTCTGCCTCCTGAGTGCTGGGATTAAAGGCATGTACCACTACCGCCCAGCTTATTTTTCTTTTATGTATATACCTGCAATGCCAAATGCCTCGATTACCAAAGGAGAGATCCATTGTGGGAATGATTCTGCCTTAAGCCTGAGAATAACATATTTATGATGGTATAATCAGATTATCATTAGAGATAAATATCAAGAATTACTTGGCACTGAATTTTTAAAACCCAAATGCCTTACACAATAGAACGCTGAAATTCCAACTCTACTCAATGCCACATATGCCACTCTTTCTGACATCATTGCTATAAAGAGGTATCATGGATACCTCTGCTAGGTGTTGGATAGGCAGAGACTCTTAGGCAAAACAAAATATCATAGTAAATGCATCATAAGAGGTTCACCTCAGGGAAAAGGCATCATGCAAGTCACCAAGCAAAAGGCAAAGGAACCACAGGACTTAAGCATGAGCTACTTCAGCACACACAGCCACTACAAATGGGAATTAAAAATGGACACAAAGAAGGTCCCAAAGTAAAATGAGGGCAGATGTGCAGGTTTCATTTGAAGTGTTCTTATTTCTCGAACAAACATCTACCTGTATTAGATGCCAAGATGTTCATTACTCAATAAGAACATTAGAGAAGCTCTCTAGCATAGCTGGCTCTACCTTCTGTCTTGCTCATCATGCAGATAAATAAGTCAAATCAATTGTGGCATGGTGGACAGAGACTCAGCTGGAAGGAACTGAGGTGGAAGTTCCCCTGTATCAGCAATGATGAGTCCAAAGGAGACTCAGGAAATCCCAGCTCCCCTAACTGCTGTATTTCCAGAAAGTAGAATGCAACCATGCTGTCATATCTGTGATATATTCTCAGACTTTCTGAGGGGATGTTCACTGGAGCAAGGGCTGCCCAAGCCATACCCTTGGGAAGGAAGCAGCAAGGCTGAGATCTTTCTACAGGTTTTCCTCTTCCTATATGCAATGTAGCAATAAGCACCTGATTATTACATCAGCTGATTACAGATTCCTAGATGCAAGACAGTAACTCAGGAATCATGAGAGGGAAAGCACTTAAGGCAGGGTATTTGTCAATTCTCTTCCTCCAGGGTAGCCAGTTAGGAGAGGCATAGAAGATGAGGAGGCACCATATAAATTGACTTTCCTCTGAAGCTACATTGCTGAGGCTTCTGGGTACACAGCAGAACATCAGGGTGTCACTTGAATGCCCTCTATTTATTCTATCCTATTTTATTGAGGTACTGGAACTGCAGGGCAGGTTGGCTTCACACTAAACCCTTCTGTCTTGATGAATTACCTTGCCTGGTTTGGGGTTTCCTTTTAAAGAGATGTCAAATAGCTCATCTTTCACAAAGACCCAAGTCAATCTGAAGGGGTTTCAACATATAACACTACCACCACCACCAAAAGTTATAAGCTAAGACCTGTGTGTGTGACATGATACTAGGTGTTCTGTATCATGTACTTGATCCTTACATTTTTCTGATTCACAGCTTGTAACAGAAACCTGTGTACCTGAAGACAGTGGAAAACAAACAGATGAGGCAACTTCATGTATCATTTATGAAAGAAAAGCTGAAAAAAAACCCACATTCATGCAAGCCAAGCCTAAGTCCTCATTTACCAGGAACCGAGAGACTAGCAACCCACATAGCAAACATTATTAGTGACTTAAACAAAACAGATCTGCAATGAAGGACGATAGCATTGGGTAAACTACTGAATCCTTCTAAGTCATCTTAAGCTTAAAACTTAATATTATTACTATGATAGGAAATCTTTTTATTTCCACAACCCACCCCCAAAAGTGCAAAAATAAAACAAAACTTGCAACAACACAAGGCTCATGCATAGACACATGCAGTTTCAGAGACATGCAGTCTGTTTCTGTTGGTCTCATACCTTAATCTTTGGTTCATCCTTTATTTTTTCCCTTTCTGGAACTCTCTCTATCTTCTTTAGCTTTTCTATGTCTTTCCTTTTTCGTTTCTCCTCTTCTTTCCATTTTCTTCTCTCTTCTTCACGTTGTCTTTTCCTTTCTATTTCTCGTCTCCTCCTTTCTTCCCTCTTTTCTTCTCTCATTCGCTAGAAATACAAACCCAATCCTAATTACAAAGGCACCTAAACCCCAACTAGCTGCAAAGGCATTATGGATACCTGCTAGGCCATCTGACTTCTTTCCTACTTTGTACAAGAACCTTAATAGCCATCCTCTGGAGAATCAAGTCGGACCTGCTCCCACGGTTTCCTTTGTATATTCCCTGAGGCATTCGGGCTATCACAAATGTCTCTGGGGCAGCAAAGTTCTCTCTAGCTCTGCAAGGTAAGCCCATAGGCTCACCACCACCATGAAGATGCCCAAAGAAGCTAGACCTTTAAGGGCTAACTGTGGGAAAATAGCTATTTCTCCTGTAGGATCCCAAGGCTCTCAAATGTTTATACACTGTGAGCTAATCAAGAACCAGGTGAACTACAAAATGAAAACTCACCTGCTTGTTCTTCAGGAAGCTCAAAAGTGGGGTTGTCCTTTTAGCTATAAAGCACAAGCAGATTATTAATAACGCTTATCAAGCCTGGAGAGGATTTCACTTCCAGTCAGCCCCTGCTACCCACTCAAGATGGAGAAATGACACCCCTTACAAAATCCACCCTATTAATCCAAACAAGTTGCATAGTATTCTATTTCAAAACGCAGGCTTAAATTACATTTTTGAAAAAATGAATAAAACTGGGTGTGGTGGCATACACCTGAGGAGGCAAGAGGCTCAGGAGTTTAGACTATCCTTGGCTGTATGGTCACACAGTTTGGGGCCAGCCTCAAAAAAGAGAAAAAAAAAAAGAGAAAAGACAGTGAATAAACTGTCGTTGGAATACTCAAAGTTGGGGCTGGAGAGGTGGCTGCTCTTCCTGAGGTCCTGAGTTCAGTTCCCAGCGCCCACATTGTGGCTTACAATCTGATGTCCTCTTCTGGGCTGCAGGCATACATGCAGACAAAGCATGTGTACATAAACATAAATCTTAAAAAAAATGCTGAAAGTTTTTATGAGCAATTTCTAGTTGGTAAGGCACAGGTAAGTAAGTAAGTACATTTTTATTAGATAGGAGCTTAAGTTTGTCTGACTGGAAAGACACGAAGGACAGGAGCGTGCACTCCAAACAGCTGGTCATTCTCATGTCCTAGTTCTGCTTCAGGGAATTTATTCTAAGGAATATACCAGTAATGAGCTTAATCTGCATGTTCATTAATAGAAAACAAGCGTTAGCATTTTAGAGACGGCTCAGGGGTTAAGAATAAGTACTGCTACTGCAGAAGACGCGAGTCCACCTCTCAGAAACCACATCAGAATCCCAGTGCTAGGCAATCTGAAATCTTCTGCCTCCCCAGGCACCTGCACATACCCCCCCACATATACATTAGAAAAATAAAAATGGCCCGGACATGGTGACATACTAGGGAGACAGAGGCAAGAGGATCTCTGTGCGATCATCCTGGTGTACAGAGTGAGTTCCAGGACAGCCAGGACTACAGAGAGAACCTATCTCAAAACAAGAAACAAATATTAAAAAAAACTTACTTAAATTCATTTTTCAACATGCTGAACAGTGATATTAACCTTGATGGCATCTTTTTTTTTTTAAAAAAAAAAAAAACCTTTGTTTGTTTAGAGATAGGGTCTAATACTAAGTGGTCTGGAAGAACTCACTATGTAATCAATGATGTTTTTTTGTGGTTTTTTTTTTGTTTTTCAAGACAAGGTAACAACCCTAGATGTCCTAGAACTCACTCTATAGACCAGGCTGGCCTTGAATTCAGAGATCCACCTGCCTCTGCCACCCAAGTACTGGGACTAAAGGCATGCACCACCACTGCCCAGCTCTCCAAGGATGGTTTTAACCTCTGATCCCCCTTCCTCTATCCCTTCTACCCCACTGAGTGCTGGGATTACAAGTGTATGCTACCATTACTGTTTTTTTTTTATTTGAGACAGCATCCTACTCACTTAACTGTCCAATTGGCCATGAATAAACTGTAGTGCAGGCAGGCCTTAACTTTCTATCCTCCTACCCCAGCCTCCTGAGTAGCTAGGACTATGGAACAAATTTATGGGATAAATTCCTAGAAGTGGAAATCCTGGGTCAAGCACATGTCAATAGTTAGAGCTGGTTGCTTAGAACCAACATCTAAGCAAAAAATTTCTCAGATTTTCAGTTTTCTACTAATGAACTTCAATTTTTTAGATTACCAGGTCAATTTTTAGGAATAAGATCTTACTGCTAGAAGACATCAATTGTTTTTCAAAGGTTGACCATCCACTAGGCATCCGTAACAAGCTTTAAAGTTTGCATACACATAGCATAGCTGTGTAACAAACGCTAAGCGGGCCAGTAGAGCCTTGTCTCATGGGTGCAGTGTCCCAATCCCGTGAGGCAGGTATTTACTATGCATAAAAGTAGAAGCAGTCTCAGATAAGGGAGTGACTTCAAGATCACACGGCTGCCAAATCAGGCAGGAGAGAATTAGGTAGTCTGACGAAAAAGCCACTGGCCAAAATCCTTTTCCTACTTACCTATTAATTCCCGATTTTTGGCTTCTATTTCCTCCAGCAATGTCTCTGGAGTAGACGTCATTTTTTCATTGTCTGTGGCATAACTCTCCAAAAATTTTCTGTATTCTGGATCTAAATAATCATTTAAGGAACCAGAAAACAGAGACTTTAACCAACAAAAAAGAAATATTACCTAGGACAGATCTTTATTTAAGAAGATATTTTTCTACTATACGGAAGTCTTAAAAAACAAAAAACAACACTCACACAAGATAGATTACTAGGGCTACTTTGGAACTCAAATCACTGATACCCATGGTGGAGTCTGATGTAACAGAGGGGTCAGGAAAAATGAGAGAGCATAAATTAGAACACACTGACAGAGGTGGAACACTGTTCTAGGCCTGGAGCTGCAGCTCAGTTAGAGAGCGCTTGCTTAGATGGGTGAGGCACTTGGTTTGAGCCGAGAATCTCAGGAGAAAAAAGTCTAAGGACTCTATGAAACCAAAGCCACACTTACAGGAGAAATAGGAACTACATAGTATTCCTTAACAGCGTGTAAGCAATGTATGCATGAGCACACGCCACTTTATGACACCTCAACATCGGAAAGTGTGGTGGTTCAAAAAGATAAATTAGAGGCCAAGTCCTAGACATGGCTTTGGAGACTGGTAATTCCTGGAGCTCTCTCCTAGGTATCTCCATCCTAAGGAAGGGAAATACACCTGAGTCATTATACTGTTTGCACTGCCACACTTCATATCTGGAGGATCATCAATAAAAAGCCGTGTACTTGACTCTTCACTGTTTCATAATAACAAATGACAAAAGTTCAACAATTTTATCTTATTCAACATTTTTATATCAGATTGATTCTAAAAGATCAATAGGATATAAAAATATTGGCGCTGGTGGTTAGATAGATGTCTGGTTGGAGAGATGGCTAAGTGGCTTCTCTTTCAGAGGATCCAGGATCGATTCCCAAAATTCAATGTTGGCTTACAACCTTCTACCACTCCAATTCTAGGGAATTCAACATTCTCTTCTAACCTCTGAGGGCACTACCTATGCATGTGGTGCACAGACATACATGCAGGCAAAACACCCAGACATATAAAAAATAAAATAAAAAAAAACCACACTGGGGCTAAATCCTTATCTAATACAATAAGAGTTATATAACAGTTTCCCAACATAATAGTACCAAACTCTCAAACTCTGGAGTGGTTATGCCTTACATGAAAATTATGCCAGTTATCCATTCCTCTATTTTAGTTTAGCTTAATAACTATATGGATTGCTAATTGTAAACTCAAGGCTTAGGGGATTAGAATGCTGATTTCAGTTGTTTTACATGAAGCTACCTGGAGATAAAAAGGTTTTCCCCTTAAGGGTGGGAGTGTCTATCAAGATGGTTCAGAGGTAAAAACAGGTTTGGCAAAACCTGCTGACCAGAGATCTGTCCCCAGGACCCAAATGGTAGAGAGGAGACCAACTCCTAAAAGCTGTCCTCTAAACTCTACACTTATGCATTCTCCCCACCCCCAGTTATATACATTAATATTTTTTCTAATAATTTTTTATTACTTTATAAATAATACCATTCAAAATTTCCACTTCCTACATTAATATTTTTTTAAATTTTTTTTGTGGGGGGGCTAGAGAAACTGGTCAGTAGTTAAGAGTATTGACTGCAGTTCCAGAGGACCTGGGTTTAATTCTAAGCACCCCATAGTGGCTCACAAACACCTATAATTCTAGTTTCAGGGGACCCTCTTCTGGCCTCTCCTTTCACCAGGCAGACAAATGGTATATAGACATACATGAAGATAACATACACAGACACGTATCAAAGAAACTTTTTACAATGTTTTCAACCATAGGCCAAACCTTGTTTTAGAAAGATAACAGAAACTAAAAGTTAAATCACAGCAATGGTAGGAGGCTGCAAGGAGCAGTTAATATCATTTAAACTAATTTTTGAGGCTGGAGAGATGGCTGAGAGGTTAAGAGCACTGGCTGCTCTTCCAGAGGTCCTGAGTTCAATTCCCAGCAACCACATGGTGGCTCACAACCATCTATAATGAGATCTGGTGTTCTTTTCTGGCCTGCAGGAGAACACTGTAAACATAATTAAAAACTGCTTCTGCTTACCATTTCCTAACCAACAGACTCAGAATGATTTACTGCTCAGTGGTCAAGACACGATGGCTCAGTGACAGAGGAATGAAATGCTACTAAGCCAAAGAGAACAGAAACACTGGAAAACCCACACCCACTCTCACAATTTAGCAACGCTTCTGCAGGCATAAGATTTTTCATTAACTTTATTTGAAAAGTTTCTAATGTAACATATTGGAGTCTAACTCACAAAAGCATTATTCAAAAGAACTAAAAAAGCCCAAAACAGTAATATATAACCAGAGCTATACTGTACCATCATCGATAGTCCCAACTTTTGTATCTCTTTTCTTAATCTTCTTTTTTGCAGCTTTTTGAAAAGGTGCAAATTCTACTATAGCATGATATTCCTGACCTGTTTAGAGAAAAAAAAATGCCACCCTTGCTTTAATAAAGAAGATCTCAAAAGTGGGTACAAGCAAATCATCTACTGTTTTCTAGACCTATTTAGATGGCAGTCAGTTGAATAGTCTCCCAAACACCAAAACCCTTACTAAATTAACACAACTACAGAACCAATACTGATAGCATAATTAAAGATATGGCATCGAGCTGGGTGTGGTGGCACGTACCCATAGTTTCAACTATTGGGAGGACTGAGGCAGGAAGATTGCTTGAGCCCAAGAATTTCAGGCCAGCCTGGGCAACACACAAAGATCCTATCTCAATCAACAACAAAAATAAATAAAGATAAGGCATAGAAGTAATGTTCCCTGAAATTCAACTTCTAAAATGTGGTATTCTGATATATGAAAAGAAAAACTATAATTTTCATTATGAAATTCATTCCATATATTAGAGCATGGCATAGTGGCTCATCTATAACCCTAGCACTAGGATGGTTAAAATAGGAGGGTCATGAGTTCAAGGCCAGCCTGGGCTGCCTAGCAAATGCCAATTCAAAAATCCTAAATAAACCAGCAAATATTAGTAATCTCTTAAATAAGCAACTGTTAAAAAAAATATGGTGGCTTTTTTTTTTGGAAGTAGGACACATCACATAGCCACAGCCAGCCTCAAACTTTCTATGCAGCTGATACTGTCTTAAACCCCTGATCCTCCTGCACCCACCTCCCAAACTCTGGTATTAAAGGGATACAATGCCCAGCTACATGAGGGAAATCTAGAGAGAGAAGCTCAGTATGGTGGCACATGCCTGTAGGCCCAGTACTCACTAGGAAGACTGCCATGAATTGAGGCCAACATGGGATACAGAGTAAGACCCTGTCTGGGGACGGGGGGAGATACTAATGGCTTAGAGCTAGTTGTGGGGGTGACAACTAATAAGTATAGGGCTTCTCACTGGGATGATGATCACAGTCTAAAATTAGATTGTGGTGATGGCTATACAACTCTGTGATTATATGAAAAAAAACCCACTGAACTGTATTCTTTAAAAGGGTGTATTTTATGGTGTGTGAATTACGCCTTCATAAAGATATTATTTTCAGTAAGGTACCAATCTACGTTTGACAGATATTAACTTCAATATGGCAATCATCTCGCAGTATATATATACATACATCAAGTTATCATATTGTACAACAAACTTGTATAAATTTGTCAATCTGATCTCACTAAACAGAAAAACCTGTTTAAAGTCAGGTATGATGGCTCATACCTATAATCCCAGCACTCAGGAAACAGAAACAGGAGAATTGCCACAAGTTCAAGGCCAGCCTGGTCTATACAGAGAGACTGTTTCAAAAATGCAAAACAAAGTAGAACAAAAAAAAAAGACTACATATTGCACAAATGATATAATTCTGCTGCTATGAAATGCCCAGAGTAGGGGAATCCATAGAGAGGGTTAGCTGACTGCCAGGGCTGAGCGGAGAGGAGAAGACTGCTAATCGAGAGGAGTTATTTTGTGGATGGTCAAAATGTTCCAGCAAAGTGATGCTCGCAGAACTTTGCGAATATACTAAACCCTACTAAATTTGCACTTACAGATGGTGAATTTCTTTCTTTCTATTTTTTGGGGGGGAGGTTCTCAAGACAGGGCTTCTCATTAGCTATGGAGTCAGTCCTGGAACTTGCTCTGTAGACCACGCTGGCCTTGAACTCACAGAGATCCCCCTGACTCTGCCCCTGAGAGCTGGGATTAAAAGCATTTGCCATCACCACCCGGTAAAAGATAGTGAATTTCAATTGAAAAAGAAAACTGACTGCTAAAAAAATAGATATCGATCATTCCCACTGAACAATGTCATACATGGTACAAAATACTGTCTTCTCAAAAAATTAATAAAATAAAAAATACTATCTTCTCTTCAGTGCCATGAACTAGAATAAAATAACAACTGGGTTCTTATGTGGGGTTGGGAGGCACAGATGCAATCCTGGTACTTAGGAGAAGGCAGAAGGATGAGGAAGTCAAAGCTAGCCTAGGCTACATGGGACCTGTCTCAAACAAAAAGAAATCATGAAGGAAACATGGTTATGAAAATCCTAGCAAATGCAGAATCAGATCAAGGGAATTAACTGGCATCTATTAGAGAAGCGGAAGAAATAAAACTAGACTGAAGCACAGTGGAAGATCAACTGGGGGAAACAAACAAAAACCAAACCAGAGCCAAGGCAAGGTGGTGCAGGGCTATTACTGCCAGGATGAGTTTGGAATCTTTGTTTCCTAACTATCAACTTAAATCATCTTTTCAAAAGGGTTAATTTCAAGTTGGGGATGTAGCTCACTGACAGAGACACGGCCTCATATGTGAGAGACCCTGGGTCTATTCTTCTGTGTTGCAGAGTACACACACACACTGAATCTTATGGCAATTAAAGTATAGAAAAATAGAAACCCCTGTAAGGAGAAAGTGGCTGCCTACACATTGGCTGATGAGGACACAGAGTGTAAAGTATAGGCAAGTCTCAGGGAAGAATGCACTTTAGGGGCTGGAGAGATGGCTCAGTGATTAAGAGCACTTATTGCTCTTAGATCTGGGTTCAATTCCCAGCACCCACATGGCAGCTCACAACCATCTGTAACTCTCAAGTTCCAAGGGATCTGGTGCCCTGGTCTGGTCTCAGTGGGCATCAGGCATGAAATATGGTGCACAGACATATATGCAGGCAACACTCACACACAGAATTTTTTTTTAAAAAAATACATACAATAAATGTTACTTAAATATAAAAAAACTACACACAATGGGCTGGTGAGAGGACTCAATGGGTAAGTACACTTGCCACCAAGGCTGATGACCTGAGTTCCTCACAATGGAACGAGAGAACATGTGTAACATAGCCCGCAGACACACAAAATAAGTAAATACATGTAATAAAATTGTTTAAGAAACTAAGCCACGTGGTAGTGACACACACCTTTAATCCCAACACTCGAGAGGCAGAGGCAAGTGGATGTTTGTGAGTTTTGAGTTCAAAGTCAGCCTGGTCTACAGAGCAAGTTCCAGGACAGGCTCCAAGGCTACACAGAGAAACCCTATCTTGAAAAACCAAAATCAAAGAGAGAGAGAGAGAGAGAGAATAATACATTGATAAGACTTCTAACTTGCATCAGATGTAAAGCTAAGTGAGAAATCACTGCTACCTACTTGAATAAAAATGCTGGACAGGAAAAATAGCTAGTTTGGGAAAATTTATAGAAGTTAGGCATGGAAGAGTATAACAGACAGTAACTGTAGCAAGTGAGAGGCCCCTGTTTTATCCTTTGTGCACACAAGTTCGATAAACACAGTTGTCAAGCCTTCAGCTTTTATTGGCATATAACATACCAAGGATTCAATATTTGAAAACTAGAAATAACTGAGAAACCTTATATCATTTATCTACAATTATAAAACCAAATGAAAGATGGCAAATGCCAACCTGGCTCCATTCTGGCTAAATATTGCAAGTAGCCAATAGCAAGTGAAAAGTGAGATTGGAGTTAAGTCAGAAGTTTGTCATTGTTATAAACTGTGTGTCCTAGATACCAAGAGCTTGTATGTTTACATGTTTTGCTGGTGCTGGGGATCACACCAGGGTCTCACATGATATCAACCATTACAGCTTCAGTCTGGGAGATCAAATTTGATGTGTCAGCTAGATACAACTTTGTGAGAAAGACAAACAGTACTCTCACTGAGGACTACTGATCTAAAGGATATTAGTATCTCTAAAGCAGAAAGTCAACATTTAAAACAAGTTTAAGATGTCGCATAAGGAGAAATCAGTGGCAATTTCATTCAGTGGATCCAACTAAACTAAGTTAATAAAAATATCTCAGGATTATAAAAACCCTTTACATGTTGCACATTCTATCTCAAAGGGGTTGAGAAAAAGTGCCCATATAGGCATGGAGAAAGCAGTGTTTTGTATACTGCTCTCCCCCTCCCCCTCCCTCTCCTGCCCTCCCCCTCCCTGACCCTCTCTTTTTCCAGGGTCATTCCACGCAGCCCAGAATGGCCTCTAACTTGCAGTCATCCTCCTGCCTCTGTCACCAGAGTGCTGATAATAAGCATGCATCGCTACTGGCCACACACCGTCTCTTCAATGTGAAAATGGCAAACTCTCCTAAATCTTAAAAAGACTCACCTTTATTGTCAAGGAATACATAGCCATCAAATCGGTCCCTGAATAAAATAATGTCCTCTTGGTTTTTAAAGTTGATATACGCTCTGGCATACATATGAGGATATAGGCTGTAGAGGGAAAGCAGTTATGTGAATATGCTTGCAGGTGTCTGGCTGAATTGCAAACATGTATGCATCAAAGAAACTAGCTCAAAACCAAAAGGGAGGATAAAAGAATGGAAGACTGTTTTCCACCCCCGTTTTTGATTTTTTTTTTACCTAGTATCATTGGAAAAAAACTCAAAATAATCATGCTCAGGCATAGGTTGAAGATGTTCCTGAAGCTGCTCCTTGGTCAAAGTGGGAGGTAATCTTCGAATTACCACCTTAGGAAATAGGAGGAAAACAAGATCAGCACACAACCACTTTCTCGCATAAGATCAGCACACAACCACTTTCTCGCATACCCTAATCATGGCTCTTGAGGATCGGCTTTAAAATACAAAAGCACTGAGAATATTCTTCTGCAGCCCAATACTCGGGATTAGTCAAAGGTAGGGACAATGCGGGTTTATAAACACTCTCGGAAATGACAATTGTCTGGCGCAAGGACAATCTCAGGTTCTAATCTTAAATAGCAACTCCGCAGTGTGAAACCCGTTCTTAAATGGATCTATCAGTAAACAGGTAGACAAATCCTGGTCTTTCGTGGGTGTCACGAAATCGTATCTCGTATTTCTAACTCGCGCTGGAAGAATGCCCTCCCCATTCTGCTTAACACAAGCAAAACATTTCACCCATTGCCGTCCGTCTCTCGTGCCCCTCCAGGTCATCAAGTCCCTTAACGGACTTCCCCAACTCGCCTTCAATTAAAACACCACAATCACTCCCACCCCTCACCCGCGGCGTCGCAAGGACTATTTAGCAATTCAGCCCAACTACAGTTCCCCCTATCTTGACTGCCGCTCCCCTCTCCCATGACCACCCCACAGTGGCAACTCTAATTTAACCCACCCTTCTCATCTGGGAGCCCTCGCTTTCCCTTCCCCCTCCAATTCGGGGGCTTGACCAGAATCCGCTAATCCCATTTCCACCGGCGCTCGAGACCGAGCATAGCGATTTTCATTCAGTCAGAACGAGAAGAGAAACCCGGGAGAGGAAGAGAACAGCCCCATTCCCAGCCAGCCTCCCCAATCCGTCTACACGTCCCGCCCTCTCCCGGGCCACCCGCCGGTAGGCACCTTGCTTAAAGCTTCTTTCTTCTCCCTGTTGCGATCTTGCTTATCTTCCCCTTTGGCGCCTTCGGCAGTAGCACCAGCGCTGCTGCCCGTGGCACCCTGAGGCGTTAAGAGGGTCACGCGCTTCTCCTTAGGCCTGTGATCTTTCTCTTCCTTCATGGCCACGGTTACGCTCCTCAGAGCGGTGGCTCAGCTGCGATGCCTTTACGCCGGGCACCTACGACTCGCGGCAAGAAGCCTCCAGAGCTCCGCCCCTAACAAATGCCCCTGGTGATAAGCGGAGCCTGGCGTTCCATTGGGCTCCCCAAGATCTCGCGAGAGTCTAGGGCACCCAGCTTTACTCCGGGGGTAAGGCTTTAACACCTGGTCTATACTTCCCGCCTGCCTAATCGCTGCGCGGCCCAATCCCCTAGCGGCCCAGAGTCCCTCGGGGTCCACCCCTTCGCGCGTCAGTAGCAACTCCGCCATCTTGTCTGGAAACGACTCTTTCGTGGACTACAACTCCCTGCATGCAACGCAACTACCCGCCTAGGATTGGAACGTGGGAATTTTACAGCTGTCTCAGGGTCTCTATTTTAAGTACCTGTGATCTCTTTTTTTTTTTCTTTTTTGGTTTTTCGAGACAGGGTTTCCTCAGTGTAACATCCCTGGGCTGACCTGAAACTCACTTTATACACCAGGCTGGCCTCGAACTTACAGAAATCCACCTGCTGTCTCCGGAGTGCTGGGATTTACAGGCGGGCACCACCACCGCCCGGCATATGTGATCATTTAATCTTAAATTTTAGTGTTCTTTTTTTTTTCAGATAAGGTTTTGAGCCGCGTGTGGTAGCTGGTGCCTGTAATCCCAACACTGGGGAGCCTGAGGGTGGAGGATCACAGCAGGTTCAAAGTCTGATCTAAATAGCAAGTTCCAGGCAAATTAGTGCTGGATAGTGGAGCCCTATATCAACCAACCAACCAATCAATAGGTAAATAAATAGATAAGGATTTTTTTTTTTGCTGAAGTACACTTTCAGAAACGTTAAACCTAGTATGAAGATTTACTGATTAGGATTTACAAAATTAAACGGGCGGTCATGGCACATGCCTCAGAGGCAGGCAGATCTCTGTGAGTTTGAAGCCAGCCTGGGGTCTAGAGAGCGAGTTCTAGGACAGCCAGGACTATGCAGAGAAATCTTCTCTCTAAAAACCAAATAAGTAAATAAAATTAGGATTTACAGAGACTCAAGAAACACACTATACGAATTTCAAGGAGTTATAACCAAAATGTATGAGATTTGTTTTCACACACACCCCCACCTCACCCCATTTTTTTTTGTAACTAAAGGATTCTCTACTGGTATTGGTTCACTTTACTCTCTTTATTTTATTTTAAAGATTTATTTATTTTATGTATGAGTGCTCTATCATCTTAGGTCAGAAGAGGGCATCAGATCCCACTATAGATGGTTGTGAGCCATCATGTGATTGCTGGGAATAGAACTCAGGACCTCTAGAAGAGTAGCCAATGCTCTTAATTGCTGAGCCATCTCCCCGGCCCCTACTCTCTTCATTTTAAAAAGGACAAAACTGACTGTAAACGACCTCTCCTACAATTTAAATCCCCTTAGTAGGTGAATGGAGAAGCAAGCTGTGCTGCATCCCCAGGATGAAGTACTATGTCGTACTAGTGACCAGTGACACATTCTGTAAATAGGAGCAAGAAGATGAACTATCAGCCTGGTGCAGTGGTGTGTTCCTCTTGTTCCTGCATTTGGGAAGCTGAATCAGGAGGGTTATGAATTCTAGGCCACACTGACCTACCCAACAAGACGCTCTGTGTGGAAGGAAGGAGGGA
>JAQHUG010000357.1:729852-751841 GCA_028555095.1 Dicrostonyx torquatus
AAGTAGAAAAAGACAAGAGCTCCTGAGTAAATTGGGAGCGTGGGGACCTTGGGGGAGGATTAAAGAGGGAGGGGAGAGTCAGGGAGGGGAACAGAGAAAAATGTAGAGCTCAATAAATATCAATAAAAAAAGAAAGAATGGGGTCTGGAGGCCATACTTCTGTCCATCACCTGTATTCTGCTGGAGACCATACTTCCGTCACCTGTATTCTGCATTATCCTGAGACCTGAAGCCTGAGGAGTTGGCTGTTCCAATGGATGGCTTCATCTGAAGTTGGCCAGATCCTGAGAACTTTAGGCTTTCTTGTAGCACTGTATTCTTGGTGGGTGGGGCGGAAAGGGGCCTGAACCAGCGTATTTACATGCCAGGTAGATAGCATTAGCGGCCTGTGGCGTCACAGACCTGTCTTAGCTACTCTTCTGGCCCCTGAGCATTAGTTCAAGACCAGCCTGGGTAGGATACTAAAATTCCACGGTTCTTCACCCCTGGAGACAACATTTTTTTTTTTTTTGGCTTTTCGAGACAGGGTTTCTCTGTAGCTTTGGAGCCTGTCCTGGAACTAGCTCTTGTAGACCAGGCTGGCCACGAACTCACAGAGATCTGCCTGCCTCTGCCTCCCACGTGCTGGGATTAAAGGCATGCGCCACCACAGCCCGGCAGAGAAAACATTTCTTAACATTTATTTTGTCTTGTAAGTATCTGCTTTTGTCAAAAGATTCCAATAAAGTATTTTAAAGCAAGAATGTTAGCATGTTGCAGGAACCAATTTGGAAGCAGAGCGCATGCTGTGCAGTTCTGAGGCAGGATGGAAAGGTAGAAAGGTAGGGGTACATGAGGCGAGGGTGGAGCCCTTCATCCCGAAATCCGGCTTTTGTCATCCCAGCTAACAGAGTCAGTCAGAAAACAGCAAAGACTAACGGCAGGGGAGACTGCATACAGAGACAAGATGGCCAACCGAAACCCCAAATGACATGTGATCTCACGTTTTGGCACCTCTCTCATCCATCTATTTTGGCAACTCCTTTGTGTCTTTGAACCTTTTAACCTTGTTCCAGAACGATGTAAAATAACAAGGAGAGAGAGATTGTTCTACAACTTTAGGGATGGAATTTGAGAGATACAATCTGTCTTCAATCCCTGCGATCCAAGCCTACACACACCACCACCACCACCATCACCAAAATCTTATATGTGCCTGCCTGTACTGGGTGGTTTTGTGTGTCAACTTGACACAGGCTAGAGTCATCAGAGAGGAAGGAGCCTCAGTTAAGGAAATGCTTCCATGAGATCTAGCTGTATGTCATTGTCTTAATTAGTGATTGATAAGGGTAGGTGCAGTCCATTATGGGTGGTGCCATCCCTGGGCTGGTGGTCCTGGGTTCTATAAGAAAGCACGCTAAGTAAGCCAGTAAGCAGCTGCTCCCAACATCACGGCTTCTGCATCAGCTCCTGCCTCTGGGATCCTGCCGTGTTTGTGTTCTTGTCCTGACTTCCTGTAGTGATGAACAGCAATGGTGAAGTGTAAAATAAACTCTTCCTTCCCCAACTTGATTTTTGGTCATGGGGTTTCAAACCAGCAATAGAAACCCTAAGACAATACCTAGTCTTAAAAAGCCTGAGCACGACTCTTCTCTATAGCCTATAGCCACACTTGATGTCTTATTTTTCCAAGTGCCTTTCCTCCCAAATCTTCATGATCAAAATCTATATTGTAATTTCTTTTTTCCTGAAGATTTAAAATTTTAGGTTTTATTTATTTTCATTGAAGTGTATGAGTTTTTATCTGAACATATACTTGTTCACCACGTATGTGCAATGCCTATGGAGGACAGAAGAGGTTGCTAGATCCCCCGGGATTGTATTAGAGACCGTTGTGAGCTGCCTTGTGAGTGCTGGCATAGGAGCCAGGTTTTCTAGAAGAGCAACTGGTGCTCTTCACCACTGAGATATTTCTATATTTGCCATCCCAAGAAGATAAGATAGAAGATACTCCACCAGAGTTGGGGCTCTCCTCCCACCAAGTGGTTCGTGGGGATAGTACTTACTTGCAGCAGGTGCCTTTTATTGATTGATTGATTGATTGATTTTTTTCGAGACAGGGTTTCTCTCTGTAACAGCCCTGGCTATCCTGGAACTCACTCTGTAGACCAGGCTGGCCTCGAACTCACAGAGATCCGCCTGCCTCTGCCTCCCGAGTGCTGGCTGCAGGTGCCTTTATTTGCTGATCATCTCACCAGCCCTTAAAAGCTTTTAAATGTACATATTTTGAATGTGTGCCTCTGTGTGTGCATGGGAAAGGAGACCGGTGGACACCCAGCAGGAGTTTGTTCTTGCTTTTCGCCTCCTGGAACCCTTGGATTAAGCCGATTCTAAGACTTGCCAGCTTTCCTAAGAAATCTCTCCAATCCTTAAAAAAAATCCTTTCTGTAAAACAATTTTTACTTAGTGTCAGTGTGTGCGCACCTTTGCTTATGCAGAAGTTAAATGATGCCACCCCCACCTCTGTTCATTCTCTCCTGCCATCATCTGGGTCTCAGGAATGAAGTTCACATCCTCAGGGGTTGCCACAGGCTCTTTTACCCGTGGTGCTATCTCACTAGCTGCTTTTTAAAAAAAGCTATCTTCTGAAACTTTTTTTTTTAGAGCGTGCGTGTTGAGGTGTACCTGTGTGCACACCAGCAAGAAAGTTATATAACAACATCCTCCCCCAAGTAGGTTCTCTCCTTCCACCAGATGGGGCTGGAACTTCAGAGAAAATGGATGGCAGGAACCTTTATCACCTGATTCATGCCCTCCAATAAGCACGCAGTACCTTAGAAAAAACATTTTTTAATGAGTATGTGATAAGTGCTGGAATGTAGACGCACCATGCATGTCGTACCCAAAGAGGCCAGAAGAGGACATCAGATACCCTGGGACAGGAGTTGTAGACAGTTGTGCCATGACGTGTGAGTTCTGGGACTTGAACCAGGGTCCTCTTTGAGAGCAGTCAGTACGCCAGCACCCCAAATTTTAATCGTTTTTTTAAACGTCTTTATTTTGTGTGTGGTAAGAGTGTGTTTATGCGGCTGAGGAGGTTAGAAGTCATATGACCAGAGAGGGCTGAAACCTTCCACCTGGTGCTTTGCAGGGACAGAACTCAGGTCATCAGACTTGGCAACAGGCAGCTACATACACCTGCTGAGCCATCTCACTACTCCCTTTAAGATACATTTCTAAAGCTATTTTTTTATCCATTAGTGTGTGTGTGTGTGTGTGTGTGTGTGTGTGTGTTTCTGTCTGTCTGTCTGAGAGCCTTCTGGTCACGCTACAGGACAGCTGGCCGAATGCAACTGCTCCACTCCATGGGTCCAGGGAATGAAACTCAAAGCGCCAAGCTTTGCAGCAGGTGCTTCTGCCTTCTGAAGCACCTCACTGGGCCTTTACCTTTTTTTCCTCCTTAAGCATGTGTCGTCGTCTTTTGTTTCGGTGTGCTTGAGCGTCTGTCCTCCTGGGAATGTTAAGATACCCAGACATCATTTGTGTTCCATTCACCATGTGGAGGTGGAGGTGGAATCCCGAGGTTTACCCTTGGCACACACACCAGCTGAGGCATTTTACCACACTTCTTCATAAAACATGGTTTATTTTTGTTTGTTTATTTGTTTGAGACAGTGTTTCTCTGTGTAACAGCCCTGACTGTCCTGGAACTCGCTTTGTAGACCAGGCTAGCCTTGAACTCACTGACATTCGCCTGTCTCTGCCTCCCAAGAGCTGGGATTAAAGATGTGCACCACCACCTCCAGGCTTTAAAATATGTTTTAAAATAGTTTATTTTGTGTGCGGTGGTGAACTATGTGTGGCTCTGGGGGTTTGTGTGCAGGTGCCTGCAGGCCATGGGGTTAGATGGTACCCAGAAAGAGTTGAATCTCTCCTCCCAACCCCAAGATTCTCAGAGGTCAAACTCGGGCTTGGCAGCCAGAACCTTTATTTATATCTTGCAAGTGCTTAAAAAAATCTGTTTGAAAACTTTGATCCATTTTGTGCATGTGCCTGTGTGTGTGTTTTGGGTGGCTGGGACATGATGGTCAAGAGGACAACCTGCAAGGATTTGCTCTCTCTTCCTGGGTATTCAACTCACATTGTGAAATCTGACAGCAAGTCCTTTTACTTGGTGAGACACCCAAACACACATAAAGAGGCACATACACAAAATATATCCTTTCGCCAGCTTGGGCTCTCTAGCTATGGTCCGACATCCAACAAGAATAAACATGTCTTATAAATTGAATGCAGATATTTGTCACAGGAGGCAGGAAATCTCATCCAAGAACAATCCAGGGAACAAAATCACCCGAGGTAAAAGGCCCTCTGCTTTTTCCCTTAGAGCCCTTCTCCCAGTTCCCCAAGGCATTGTTCATTGTGCGTCATTCTTTCCGTCATGTTCTGATGGGATGGAATTCAGATCCCTAGGCTTGGTGTCAGGGGCTTTACCTGCTGGGTCATCTCATGTCTCATTAGCTCCCACCCCCTTTTAAAGTACTTTAAAGGCCTTTTTTTTTTGGCAGTGTTTGTGCGTGTTCTGATGCCCAAGAGTAAGGTTAGAAGGCAGGCTGCTCCAGAAAGGCTCTTTCCACACAGTCGAGTGGGACTCGAACTCGGATTGTCAGACTTAGCTGAAGGTGCTTTCAGTTTCCTGATCCATCTCCCCTGCCCTATCTCATCTAAAATAATTTTGTAAAACATTATTTGGGGCTTGTTTTTATACCTTTAAGTAGATGAGAAAACATCCTGCCTGAGTTAACCATTCCCCTTCCATTGCCTGGTTCCTAGAGATGTGATTCAGACCATCAGGCATGGCAGAGGGCAAACTTAAAATATTTTCAGTTATATTTAACTTTTTGTGTATGAAGGTTTGCATGTATGTAAGTTTGTGCACCGTGCCTGGCACATGGGGAGGTCAGAGGTATACATGAGACCCCTGGAGCTAGAGGTAATGATAGTTGTGAACTACCATGTCGGTTCTGGGAATAGAACGCAGGTCCTCTGCAACAGGAGCAAGTACTCTCAGCTCCAGAGACATCTCTCCAGCCCTAATCCATTTTCAAACTTCATTTTTAAAGTCCAGGTAAAGTCTAGACATAGTGGTGTGCACCTTTAATCAGAGGCAGAGCAGGGGGGAACTCTGTGAGTTCGAGGCCAGCCTGGTCTACATAGTAAGTCTCAGTATAGCCAGGACTATATAGATAGATTCTGTCTCCAAAAAAGTGAAGTTTTGCTGGGTGGTGGCGGCGCACACCTTTAATCCCAGCACTCAGGAGGCAGAGGCAGACAGATCTCTGTGAGTTCGAGGCCAGCCTGGTCTACAAGAGCTAGTTCCAGGACAGGCTCCAAAGCTACAGAGAAACCCTGTCTCGAAAAAACAACAACAAAAAAAGTGAAGTTATTTCTTATGTAACATGTGTACATGGTGTGTGTGTGTGTTTGTGTGTGTGTGTGTGCATCTGTGTGTATCTGTGCGTTGGAGCCTGTGAGGCTAGATGGCACCTCACCAGAATCTGCTCTTTCCTTCCATGTGTGTTCCTAGATTGAACTCAGATCTTCAGGCATGGTGGCAAGTGCCTTCCACCAGAGTCATTTCACAGCCTCTACCTTCTTAGTCTCTTTTTTTGAGGGGGTCTGAAACATTTTTCTGTCTGTCTGTCTTTGTCTGTCACTGTCTCTCTCTGTGTTTATGTGTGTGTGTGTGTACTCTTGAAGGTCACAGGGAGGAGAAGTTAGGATAACACTTGCCAGAGCTGACTCTCTCCTTCCATCCTGGGGATTGTATTGCCATGAGGCTGTGGCTTACCAGAAAGTTTGTGGGTCCTTCTCCTTCAGCAGCTACATGTGTCTCTTTGGCTCCGCCTGCTCTCTCATCTCTGTTATGCTTTCCCACCTGGCTTTCCCCTGCTAAGCCATTGACCCAACAGCTTTATTTATCAACCAATAAATGCAACACATATACAGAAGAACATCCCACGTCGATAGAAAGCATACCTGACACTATTTGGGTGGCCAAGAACCAGATACTAGATAATCCAGAGACTTTGGATAAAACCACATACTACTGGTCTTAAAAAATAGTGATGTTGCCGGGCGGTGGTGGCGCACATCTTTAACCCCAGCACTCGGGAGGCAGAGACAGGCGGATCTTTGTGAGTTCGAGGCCAGCCTGGTCTACAAGAGCTAGTTTCAGGACAGGCTCCAAAGCCACAGAGAAACCCTGTCTCGAAAAACCAAAAAAAAAAAAAAATAGTGTTGTCGGGTGGTGGTGGTGCACGTCTTTAATCCCAGCACTCGGGAGGCAGAGGCAGGGGGATCTCTGTGAGTTTGAGACCAGCCTGGTCTACAAGAACTAGCTCCAAGACAGACACTAAAGGTACACAGAGAAACCCTGTCTATAAAAACCAAAAAGAGGAGTGATAGATAACATGACTCTTAATGACATTCTGCCATACTTGTAGATCAGTGCCTTATTCAGCCATCATCTAAGATGCTTCTTACTGCTCCTGCAGTAGACAGAAACAGGTGCGGAGGCCCACAATCAGACATTGCAGGGAGGGAGGGAGGGAGAGAGAAACAGAGACAGGGAGAGAGACTGAAACTTTGGAACACACAGCTTTAAATGGGATGTCTCCATCAAATTTCTCCCCTCAGAGCTCAGGGAACCCTACTCTGAAGAAGAGGCAGAAAGAGCTAAGAGCCAATGAGGTGGAGGACAGCAGGAGAATAAAGCCCTCTGAATCAGCTGAGCACAGGGCCTGCCTGGGTCTATACTGGGTCCTCTGTATATGTATTATAGCTTTCAGTTTAGTCCTTTTTGTGAGACTCCTGGGTGTGGGAACCAGCGAGACTCTGATTCTTCTCCTCCCTCTTCCTCTTATGCTTTTTGTTTTTTGAGACAGGGTTTCTATGTGTAACTTTGGAGCCTGGAGCTAGCTCTTGTAGACCAGGCTGGCCTCAGACTCACAGAGTTCTATCTGCCTCTGCCTCCTGAGTGCTGGGATTAAAGGCATGCACCAGCACCACCTGCCCAGGGGCTCTGATTCTTGTACCTTCTCCTTTGCTTCTTTTCTTTTTGTTGGTTTGCCTTGTCCAAACTTAATGTGATAGTCTTGTTTTATCTTATATCTTATTTTGTTATGTTTGGTTGTTAGCTCTTAGAAGCCTGTTTCTGGTGAGAGACCCAAAGTGAGTGGAGCTGGATGGGAGGGGAGGGGAGGGAGGGACTGAGAATAGTGGAAGGGGGCAAAAGCTGTGGTCAGAATACATTGTATGAGAAAAGAATCTATTTTCAATAGAGGGTGGAAATTCCTGGTCATATATAGTTGTTTATGCCTTTAATCCTAACACTAGGTAGGCAGAAGCAGGTTGGGATCTTTGAGTTTGAGGCCAGCCTGGTCTTTATAGTCATTTCCAGGCCAGCTAGGGCTATATAATGTTGCTCTATTTCAAAAACAAACAAACAAAAAACAAACAAGCAAACAAGAAAAAAAGAGCAAAAATTTTTCCTGGAAAGTCTCATTCCAAGTTGGGAGACAGGAACAAATCTTCACTGCAGATAAGGAACTGGCAACAGACCAAAGCAAGGACACCATCAAAGTCCAACTTGATGAGCCAATGAGTTTTATTGGGGTTACTCACAGGGATGTGGGTGAAGGGTTACTTCCAGTATCAGAAATGACTCAAAGATATCACCAGTATGTGTGGTAAGGGAGGGCCTTAGGGTATCTGCTCCGTGTCAGGGACTTTCTACAGCCTTGGCTTTGCTTACTTCCTGAGCTTCGCTGGCTTCTTTGCAGGATGGAATGTTTCGCTTCCCTTTAGAACAGTGGTTCTCAACCTTCCCAATGCCGCAGCCCTAATGGTTCCTCATGTAATGGTGATCCCAAGCCAGAAAAATATTTTCGTTGCTGCTTCACAAATGTAATTTTGCTGCTGTTATGAATCATAATGCAGATATCTCAAATGTGGGATATGTGATAAGTGACCTCTGTGAAAGGGTCATTCAGCCCTCAAAAGGGTGGAGGCCCACATGTTAAGAACTGCTGCTTTAGAACATCCGGCGTCTTAATGAACTTCTTTCCAAAATGGAAGGTTTTAATCTGGGAGGAGTCTGCTACATAACACACCGTTCCACATAATACTGGTTTGGACTTTTGACCTCCGACTAATTGTCTTTTTTTTTCTTTCTTTTTGTTTTTTCAACATAGGGTTTCTCTGTCGCTTTGGAGCCTGTTCTGGAACTAGCTCAAATTCATAAAGATCTGCCTGCCTCTACCTCCCAAGTGTTGGGATTAAAGGCATGCGCCACCACCGCCTAGCTTGTCTTTATATATATATATATATAATACATTCAACATAAGGTTCGCTTTTCCCATTTAACATCTCATACAACTTTATCTTATATTTCAAAGGAGATGGCTCATACTTCAGTTTATTGGTTTTCAAAGTGTGATGAGTTACTGCTAGCCCTGATATATGATTTCTACTGCAAGTCTATGTGCCTTCAAAAATTCAAATTAGAGCTGGCTGACAGTGCTCCCAGGAGAGTCATACACTCTATATAATAAAACTCCAATACCTGCAGTATTATTAGTCAGGGTTCTCTAGAGTAACAGAATTTATAGAGTGAACCACACTCTATATAGAAAGGGAATTTATTAGAATGACATACAGGCTATAGTTCATCTAATCCAACAATGGCTGGCTGCGAACAGAAAGCCCAAGAATCCTGTAGTTGCTCAGTCCATGATGCTGGATGTCTCCGCTGGTCCAGGAGACACTGGAACCCTGAAGAAGGAGGTTCTAATGCAGTGAAGGAAGGCACTTGCCAGCAAGACAACGGTAAGTGGGGAAAGAACAAAACTTCCTTATTTCTTGTCCTTATATAGGCTTCCAGCAGAAGGTGTGGCCCAAATTAAAGGTGTGTCTTTCCACCTTAAGATCCAGATTTATTATTATTATTATTATTATTATTTTGGGTTTTTGAGACAGGTTTCTCTGTGTAGCCTTGGCTGTTCTGGAACTCATTCTGTAAACCAGGCTGGACCCAAACTCAGAGATTTCCTTGCCTCTGCCTCCTGAGTGCTGGGATTAAAGGCATGTGCCACCACCGCCCTTCAAGATTAAAGGCATGTTTCTTCCCACCTCAAGATTCGGGTTAGATATATATCTTCCTATTTCAGATTAAGCAAAAAATTCCTCACTGGTATTCTCTCCATTTTTGGATTTTGTAGTTCATTCCCGATGTAGTTAAGTTGACAACCAAGAATAGCCATTACACCAGATAAGAAGCCTGCTTTTGGGTCAGGGGAGTCTAAGAGACTCTTCAAACATAAACTATTGCTGTTGCTATTTGTTGCCTCTCAGAAGTTGAAAGTAAGTCCATATTTTGAAGACACCAAACACCAAGCAAGGACCTGGAGGATCTGAGCTGGATCTGACCTTAAAGCTTCCTCCCTGAGGATTAGCATTTGTGATACCGGAAGGTGCCATACAAGCTCCCAGAACAAACAATCATTATACCTATGAACTTCAACATCAACCAGCATAGCATGATATCCCTAAAGGTGCAACAGGGGCATGAATATCCTGGAGGTAACCTACAGCTCTCTAGTAGGCTGCACCCTCTCTTAGATGAGTCTGCCTGCCTTTGAGTCTGGCTTGTCGTTCATTTGTTTTCTGTTTGTATTTTGTTTTCTGCCTGCCTTGCAACTTTTTCATTCCTTCTTTTATTCCACCCCACAACCATTTTACTTATCCTTTTCTTCCTTATGTTTTCACTTATCCCCAGACTCCTTCATAAAGTAAAGCCTGCTCAACAAGAGGGAAGCGAGACCTGGTACTAGAAACCCAGTCAACTAACTTCCCAGGGCTAGTTAGGTCATTGATATTTGCAGAGAACCTACAACCACCACTTCACTAAACCAACATAGTTCTTACCTGCATTCTAAATATTTATCTTAATACCCACAAATACAAGCATAACTATCACCCCTCATCAAAGAAACCTGTCTTTGCAAGAGACAGAGACCATCACAGAAAATGAAATTGCCGGGTGGTGGTGGAGCACGCCTTTAATCCCAGCACTCGGGAGCAGAGGCAGACAGATCTCTGTGAGTTCGAGACCAGCCTGGTCTACAAGAGATAGTTCCAGGACAGGCTCCAGAGCTACAGAGAAACCCTGTCTCAAAAAAGCAAAACAACAACAACAAAAAAACCCAAAAAAGAAAATTAAATTGGTGGTGTTCATCCATACAGCTGCTCAATAAAATATGCTCTGTAGTCATCACTGAGAACAAGTAATTCTGTGGTGCCCAGCCCCAACTGATCCATCTGTACCCCAACTCTTGCACCTAAGACTCAGGGAACATGGAGGAAGAGGGGAAGAACGATTGTAAGAACCAGAGGAACAGGAAGTCTGCCCTCAGATTGCATCCTCTAGAAATATCAGGGAAACTATGATGTTGTAGGAGACGGCTTGTTTGTTCCTGGCTGCTCAGCCCTGAAATAACCACACAGAAACTGTATTAATTAAATCACTGCTTGGCCTATTAGCGCTAGCTTCTTATTGGCTAATTATTACATCTAGAATTAACCCATTTCCATTATTTTATATTTTATCACGAGGTTCATGGCCTACTGGCAAGGTTCTGACTGGCTGCTTGCATCTTTCTTCTCTGGCGGCTCCATGACTTCTCCTAGCTCTGCTTTCTTTTTTTCCCCCAGCATTCAGTTTAGTTTTCCCTGCCTAGCTCTACTCTTCCCTATCTCAGGCCAAAGCAAATTCTTTATTCATTAACCAATAAAAGCAACACACATACAGAAGGACTTCCTACATCACTACAAGGTCTCAGCAACATCGTTACTTAAGCAAGACCTGAACAAGGACCACACCAACAGATAGATAAGGTGAGATGAAACAGGGAAATCACAAGAGGCTCCAACCCTAGACAAAGCTCTACAGGCAACTAAACAATGCTGAGAGCCAACTGACTAATACCAAGTGGTCTGCCTAGAAAACATATACTTACAGGTAATAGTATATGCATTGAGCAAGTTATTGAAACAGGGCTCCAGACCTTCGTAGGCCCCCAAACCTTATCACAACTGACTCCATGATTTAAGTACCATTAAGGCTGTAAAACTCAGCATGTAAATAGTATCACCTGCCAAAACAAAAGACCCCAACCCATCAAGGTGTATAGTTCTGGGAAAGTCTATAAATGTACTAACCTTGTCTTTTGTCTTCTATAGTTCCACTTCTGGCTAACTGTTCTTGTTAACTGAAGTATGTAAACCCAGAACATTTTTTATTTGTTTGTTCTTAAAAGTTCACCCTGAGAAAGTCTGGGAGCTAAACTGAGATCCTGAACACCCAGTATACTCATCAGCTAATACTTTCTATTAGCTTAAATGCATGTCCAAGCAGTCTTCTCTGTTAAATACCACACAATGGTTAAACAATTATATTTACATTCTTAGGAATATATATATATAGTATATATATTTATATGCACACAATATGTAATGACAAAGAAAAATAAGCTATGAATTGAAGAGAGTAAGGAGAAGGCACATGAGAAGAGTTAGAGGGAGAAAGGGAAGGAGGAAATGATTTAATTGTATTTCAATTTCAAAAGAGATTAAAAAACCCAAATCAAATAGTACTTAATAAATGCAATTATGGATCATTTACCATGTATGGCTGGACTAGTGTATGATGGACTAGTTTAAGGGGCTGAACAAATTCATTTTGTGGAGACACTGGTAGAGATGGGTGGCTGGGGGCTAAGTTCTAAGATTTTCCTCTGGGCTGTTTATTTAATCGGAGTGCAACAGACTGAAGTTATCAGAATGTATGTCTTCTAAGAAAACCGAACGACAAAGGTCTTAGATCAAAGCTTAACCTTAACCAAAAAAAAAAAACAAAAAAACCCAAAAACCAATTTTTTTCCTTTGGGATTTCAAAGGAAAAACGGAGCTCTGTGTGTGTGTGTGTGTGTGTGTGTGTGTGTCTGTGTATACATACATGAAATTTTTTTCTCTTTTTTTTTTTTCCGAGACAAGGTTTCTCTGTGGAACTGGAACTCGCTTTGTGGATCAGGCTGGCCTCGAACTCACAGAGATTCTCCTGCCTCGCCTCCCGAGTGCTGGGATTAAAGGTGTGCGCCATCACTGTCCAGGATAATTTACTTGTTTTTATTTTACGTACATTGATGTTTTGCCTGCACGTATGTCTGTGTGAGGGTGCCGGGTCCCCTGGAACTGAAACTAGTTTGTGAGCCGCCATATGGGTGCTGGGAATTGAACCCAGATCCTCTGGAAGAAAAGTCAGTGCCCTTAACCACTTAGCTCTCTCTCCAGTGCCCACAGATTTCAAAGGAAAAAAAAAAAGGAGCGGTGTGTGTACGTGCACGCGCGTGCGCGTGTACGTGTGCGTGTGTGTTACAATACATACACAGATACATAAGCTCACACCATACAGGCAAATAAAATCGCACACGAAACACATTGAGAATTGGTGTTGTTCACACAGCTACTCAATAAAATATGTACAGCATTCATTGTAACTTTGCTCCAGGTATTAGAGTTTCAGAATGAGCAAAGAATTAGTGTTCGCGCGGTTTACATTTCTGAAACCTCACTAGGAACTGTATGAGTCCGTGACTCGAGTTTTCTGACCGGCTTCTTTATACTAATACACACATCCCTTCCTGTTGGTTGCAAGGAGCCTGGGTCCAGGGGAAGGGGTTTACCGACGTACCCGGAACTGCTTCCAAGGGTTTTATTTATTTTTTTTCTGGTTTGCTGAACGCTGCGGGCTCTTGCACCCTAGGCATCTTAGACCCTTTGGGGGCCGCGAGAGCGCCCCCTTGTCCCGCCCCTTGGCGGGTTCAGCTTCCACCACCATGGCTCCTGTGTCGGGCTCGCGTAGCCCTGAACGGGAGGCCTCCGAGGGAAAACGTCGCAGTTCGTCAAGGAGCCCTAAGCCCAGCAAATCTTCCCGCTCCCCGCGGGGTCGCCGCTCTCGCTCGCGCTCCTGTTCTCGCCTGGGTGACAGGAATGGCCTGAGCCATTCGCTGAGCGGCTTCAGTCAAAGCTCTCGAAATCAGTCTTACCGCTCCCGCTCTCGATCGCGTTCTCGAGAGCGGCCCTCTGCGCAGCGGAGTGCCCCTTTTGCTTCTGCATCCTCGTCTGCCTATTATGGCGGCTACTCGCGCCCCTACGGGGGCGACAAGCCATGGCCAAGCCTGCTGGACAAGGAGAGGGAGGAGAGTCTGCGGCAGAAGTGAGTTAGATCGCCGCATCCTCTCTTGGATGAGTCCGCCTGCCTTTCAGTCCGGCTTGTTGTTCATTGTTTCTGTTTGTATTTCGCTTCCCACCCATCTCGCACCTTTTTCATCCTTTTCTTCAGTCCACCCCACGACCTTTTTATTTATCCTTTTCTAACTTAAATTTTCATTCATCCCCAGACTCCTTCATAAAGTGCCCCGTTTTCTCACCACCTACATAACGCTAAGAGCCTCTGCTCTATTGTAGTTCCTTGGTTGTGTCGTTTTTCCGTCAGCTTCGCTTTATTCTTTACTAAACTGAACTTGTGGAAAGTAGAGGTTCTGTTTTATTGTTCACAGAATTAGTAGTGCCTGCCTCTTGGTAGGCATGCATCAACCATTGCTTGTATAAAGGAACAGACGAGCTTGTGATAACAGGATGTCAGTGGAAAAGTTTTGCTGGGAATTGGAAAGGATTTTAATTAAGGATCTGTGTTGGATAGGAGGAAACCTTTCTCTATTCAAGATGGTTAGACGAATGTAAGAAAAGTACTCTGCCAAACTGGATGAGGCTATATTAGGAAAAGTTTTGTGAAGTGGTCTCAGCCATTTTTGATCATGAAAAACAATGCAGGTATGAGATCAGATCTCCTCTAATGGAGTTCTTGGTTTAAAAAGACACACAAGCCTGTAGTTGCAACAGCTATGGGGCTCAGCAGGAAGTCAGATTAGTGTCCTCTTCATCTCCATAGCAAGTTTAAGGCCAGCCTCGTATACATGAGACCGTGTCTCAGAAAATACGTTAAAAAGGCTGGGCGTGATGGCTCAGCATTCAGAATGCCGAGGTGTGATTGTCACAGTTAGTTGGAGGGCAGCCTGGACTACAGAATAAGTTCAAGGTCGGCCTGAGGGAGAGTGAGACCCTAAGAGAGGCATTTATTGCTGCATTAGTCATAGTAGCTAATATTATGAAGTTTATTATGTTTGTTAAGCATTATGTCTTAGGCACTGGACTAGGCCTTGTACCATGTGTTTTAAAAGGATAAAACTTAAAACATTACAGGCATTAGGGGCAAGTAAACTTTCTAACTGTTGAGAAATGTTTTCATGATTTTTTTTTTTCCTTCCAGGAGGGGAGGACATAAAGTCTAATAGTAAAAAGGGCAGACTTCACAGGCACGCTGCCTGAGTATGAAGATTTTCTTTGCCATGAAGCAGGGTAGTTTTGGGCAAGTCAGTTGACCTCTCTGAGCCTCACTTCTTCACCAGAAAGGGGTGCGGGAAATTAGTAACGAGGCTTTTAAGGTTGTACTAACGTCCATAAATGCGTGAAAACAGAAACAGTAAGACAGTTCTGAATTGTTAGAGACTTAATTATCCAATTTAAATTATTCAGCATGGTATAGCACCCACAGAGTATGTCGGTCGAAAAGCCAACGGTGAGGCAGGATTTTTGTGAGCTCATGTCCAATCCCACGACTGGAGAAAGGGTCAGGAGTTGAAGGCTAGCTGGAGCCTGCTGCATGAGATCCAGTCTCAAAAACAGGTGGAGAAGGGTTACTGGAATGTTATCATTGCTTGGATGGAATTTGCATTTGTACTTTTAGATGACTTGAAGTTTATTGTGTCTGTTAAACATTGTGTCTTAGGCTCAGTACTAGGCTTTGTAGCATGTGTTTAAAAATGAGAACTTTTAAAACATTGCAGGAGCAACAGGTATGAGGCTTTGTGTTCTTTGTGGATGGGTAGGCATTCTTCCCCCAGCAGTTACAAAGAGATGACTCCCCTTTTAAATGATCTGTTTTGACCAAATTAAAAAAAAAAAAACAAAACTCCAAGTTTTTCCCATGATGAAAGAAGTTAAAAGAAAATCAAACCAATTATATTTCTGTTATAATGATTAATTTTTAAACTGTGTGTTGCAAGCTACTACACTTTAAGAAATTCAGGCTTTCCCCCCAATAATTATTTTTATCTTCAAATAATTATTTTATTTATTTTGGGGGGGTGGTTTAGACAAGGTCTGTCTATTATAGTTGTCCTAGAACTTATGTAGACCTCAACAAAAAGAGACCCGCCGTCCTTTGCCTCCCAAGTGCTGGGACTGAAGGCACCAACCACTATACATGGTGTTATTTTCATTATGTTTTGAATTCTGTGTAGGAATGTGTGTCTGTGTATGGATATGTACATGTGAGTGTAGATGCCTTGAAAGGCCAGAAGTATCAGATCTCCTGGAGCTGGAATTACAGGCAGCTGAAAATCAAACGTCTTGGATGCGGGGGACCAAACTCCAGTCCTCTGCAAGAACAATGTGTGCTCTTAACCGTTGGGCCATCTCTCCAGCCCAGAATTTGTATTTTAAGTTTATGGAGTAAATAGTAAATATTAAAACAGAATTAGCCACATACGCACAATGAAAAAAGGTGTCCTCCCAAGAGTAGAGAACATACTCCTTCCCCTAAAAGGATCTGGATGGAAAACTGGTAATAAGCCTTATGGAGCATGAGGACAATTTTTGTTAAAGAAAATTTTCCTTTCTCTCCAGAATCCCCTTTATTTTTATTTCATCTTTATCTTCTTTACTAATTCCTAGGTTTCTGAAAACAAAGTTTGACCAAATCAAAAGATTTCACTACTTTATAAATATACATAAACAAATGAATTTATTTTTAAATATAAACCTTTCTTAGCCAGGGATGATGGCACACACCTTTAATCCCATCACTAGGGAGGCAGAGGCAGGCAGATCTCTGTGAGTTCCAGGCCAACCTGATCTAGAATGCAAGTTCCAGGACAGACTTCAAAGCTAAACAGAGAAATTCATCTCAAAAGACAAAACAACAACACCACCATCAGCAACAAAAATCCCAACCTCCTCCACCCTCAAAACCTTTCTGATACGCTTTATAGTTAAGTGGGCATTTAGAAGCTATGGCACACATTCAGCAAAAGGGATGCCCTTGACAGTCTGACTGCCATTTCTGCCACGGCCACCGAGGTACTCTATAGTTTACACCTGTTTATGATACCATCAGAACATCAAATCCTACCTAAAGAATTTATATTTAAAATAAGTTTTTATTAACTTTTCAAACATACATCCATCCAGGTGTTTCTGTAGTCCCAGCTGTTTCGAAGGCTGGATCACTTGAGCCCAGGAGTTTAAGGCCAGCCTAGTCAACAGGGTAAGATCCTGTCTCAAAAGATATATGGGGAAAATAATACTAGAAGATTTGATTCCTGTTGAGTTTTATTATATGCTTAGGAAACAGTTTATCCGTTGAGTTATAATTTAAATATTTATGTCTTTTAGGAGATTAAGTGAAAGAGAGAGAATTGGAGAACTGGGAGCTCCTGAAGTTTGGGGACTTTCTCCAAAAAATCCTGAACCAGAGTAAGTAGGTTAAAAAAAATATCATTTTAAAATGTTAATAGCATTTGTTTAAATCCTGGTCTGCAGCCAAATTTTTAAAATTATTTTTTCTTACATTTTATTTATTTGTACATGTATGTATGTGCACAGGTGGAGGTCAGAGGACAACTTGCAGGAGTCGGTTCTCTCCTTCCACTATGTGGGTCCCAGGGATTGAAATCAGGTCGTCAGGCTTAGCAGCAAGCGCCTTTACCTACTGATCCATCTCGCCAGCCCTACTGTCAGAATTTTTTTTTTTCGAGACAGGATTTCTCTGTGGCTTTGAAGCCTGTGCTGGAACTAGCTCTTGTAGACCAGGCTGGTCTCAAACTCACAAAGATCCGCCTGCCTCTGCCTCCCGAGTGCTGGGATTAAAGGTGTGCGTCACCACCGCCTGGCTACTGTCAGAATTTTTAAGTGAAGAGCTTCAAGTACTTATCAGATTGTTTTTGCTCTCTTATGATTTATACTATTTTACCCCTTATATTAAAAAAAATCCTATGGAACATGGGTAATGATTACAGATACAGCTAGTAGATTTTAGCACATTCATTATGTGTGTGTGTGGGGTTGTTTTGTTTTGTATTTGAGACATGGTCTCATTGCTATTTGGAACCCACAGTGTAATAACCAAAGCAGAACTCAGCCTCACAGCAATCTTCCTGCCTTAACCCCCTGAATGCTGGAATTCCTGGCATAGATCACCATGCCCAGTTTAATTGCTGTCTTGAAATTATAACACATGAATCATTAATTTCCTACTCAGATTTGTTATTAAAAATAATATATTTAGGGGCTGGAGAGATGTCTCAGTGGTTAAGAGCACTGACTGCTCTTCCAGAGGACCCGGGTTCAATTCCCATCACCCACATGGCAGCTCACAACTGTCTGAAGGTCCAGTTCCAGGGGATATGACACCTTCACACCAATGTGCATAAAATAAAAGTTAAAAAACCAAAAAATAATAATAATATATTTAAGCCGGGCGGTGGTGGCGCACACACGCCTTTAATCCCAGCACTCGAGAGGCAGAGGCAGGCGGATCTTTGTGAGTTCGAGACCAGCCTGGTCTACAAGAGCTAGTTCCAGGACAGGCTCCAAAGCCACAGAGAAACCCTGTCTTGAAAAACCAATATATATATATAATATTTTTAATTTTTTTCAACTAACCCACTATCAGACTGCTAGGTATTAGCATAAGTAATAAAAATAGAGGTAATTTACTAAGAAAGAAGGCTCTCCTGAGGGTGGAAATGGGCTAGTGAGCTGGGAAAAGTAGACACTCAAAAGTCTGAAAAATTCATGTGTGTTAGTGATTGTGTGTAGGGTTCAGAATTTGAAGTCAGATATTTTCTGTGATCTCTTCTCTACCTTATATCTTAAGTTTTCATTTATTTATTCTCTCTTTCTCACTGTCTGTGTACTCACACAACACATGTGGAGGTCAGAGGACAACTTGCAGGGTTTGGTGATCTTCTTCCACTGTGTGGGTTCCAGGAGATATTATAATTCAAGTTGTTAGGATTGGCATCAAGTGCCCCTACCTGCTAAGGCATCTTGCTAGTCCAACACCTTATTTTTTGAGATAGAGTTTCTCAATGAACCTGGTGCTGATTCAGTGAGCATGATTGGTTGACCAACAAGCCCTAGGAATCTTCCTGTCTCAGGCTCTCTGAGTGTTAGAGTTACAGGTGAATGCCACCCCACCCATGATTTTTCTGTGAGTGCTGGGAATCTGAACTCAGGTCCTTGTGCTTGTGTGACAAACATTTGATCAACTGAGCTACCTCTCTGACCCCTGAATTAAAAAAAAGTTCAGACAGATATAACATTGTTCATTGCCATAATCCCACCCCTTGCTTCCTTCTGTTCCCCTAAACCCTTTCATTTCTTCTTTAATTTTGTACATACATGTACATGGTCTTATGGGACTATATGAAATCTGGGAACCACAAATTAAATATAAAGCATGAAATTTGTATTTCTGGGGCTGGCCTTATTTGATCGACAGGATGATTGCCTGTTGCACCTGTTTTCCTGTTCATGATATAACTCCATTCTTCTTTTTGGCTTGAAATGTTTCCGCTGCGCACACACACTACCTCTGTCGGTAGCTGGGTACCTGGTTTGTCCCATGACTGAGCCGCTGTGAATAGTCTGCAGTTTCCCTTGTGTGTGAGTGCCTCTGTGATGTGGTGACTGTAGTCCTTTGGGAGATCAGGCAGATGCCCAGGACTGGTACAGCTAGATTCTGTGGAGGATCTATTTTTTGTTGTTGTTGTTTTTGAGAAACTTCCATACTGCTTTTCACAGAAGCTGGATCAGTCTGTTTTCCAACTGACTGTATATAAGGGCTCCCTGTTGTCTACATCTCAACAGCATTTGTACTTAGTTGTTTTCTTTCTTTCTTTTTTTGTGACAGGGTTTCTCTGTAGCTTTGGAGCCTGTCCTGGAACTAGCTCTTGTAGACCAGGCTGGTCTTGAACTCACAGAGATTCGCCTGCCTCTGCCTCCCGAGTGCTGGGATTAAAGGTGTGCGCCACCACCTCCTGGCTCTTAGTTGTTTTCTTAATGGCTGGGGTAAGGTGGACTCTCAGTGTAGTTTTCATCCACATTTCCCTGATGGATAATGAGGTTGAATTTTTGTGTATGTGTTTATTGATCATTAGTATTTTGTCTTTTGAGAACAATCTGTTCATTTCATTAGTCTGTTTTTATTTTTTTATTTGTTTATTTATTTGAGACAGGGTTTTTCTGTGTAGATCCTGCTCTCCTGGAGCTTACTCTGTAGACTAGGCTGGCCTTGAATTCACCGAGATCAGCCTTCCTCTGTCTCCCAAGTGCTGGGACTAAAGAGGTATGCCACCACCACTTGGCTGAGTGCATTTATTGTGTTGGTTTCTTGTTTAATTTTTTTGGTTCCTCATATTCTTGTTATCCTCCTCTGCCAGATGTAAGGTTTTCTTCCATTCTGTAAACTGTTCTTCCACTCAATCGTTTTTGTTTGCTGTGTAAGAAGTTTTAATCTTGTAAGGTCCCATTTGTTGATCTGAGGATTTATTTAGTGAACAACTGGTATCCTATTTAGAAAGTTTTTATTTGTGCCTATCTTTTTTGAAAAAAATATTTATTTTATGTTTTGCCTACATTTTGTATAAGTATACTGCATGCATACCCTGGGCCTGCAGAGGTCAGAAGAGAGCATTAGAGTCCCTGAAACTGGAATTAGAGATGGTTGTGAACTGCCCTGTAGGTGCTGGGAACTGAGCTTGGGTCCTCTGCAAAGAGCAGCCAGTGTGCTAAACCACTAGGCCGTCTCTTCAGCCCATATGTTCATATCTCAAAGGGTTTCCTCTTATATTTTCAGAGTTTCAAGTCTACATTAAGGTCACCAAGAATTTTTAAAATTAATATACTGCCATTTAAAAAAATGTTTCCTAATGCTGATGACATCATTTTTATTAATTAAATTTGTTCTTTGACAATTTCAAATAAATGTTTCCTATATCTAATACTCTGAAGGCCTAGTACTTTTAAGTTGATGCTTATTTTCTTTTTAAATGTTAATATGTTATAAGGGGGTATTTGTGTGCCATAGCACACAGGTGGAGTTGCTCTCTCCTATGGTATGGCTTCTAAGGATCGTACTCAGGACATCAGGCTTGACAGCAAGCACCTTTAGCTTGCTGGCCCCCATGCTTACTTATTTTTATTTATTTATATTTTTGGTTTTATAAGAGAAGGTTTCTCTTTGTAGCCCTGACTGTCTTGGAACTCACTCTGTAGACCAGGCTATCCTTGAACTCAGATCCACCTGTGGGGATTAAGGGCATGAGCTACCCTACTCAGCTCCACTCTTGGATTTTTTTGAGACAGTGTGCTTAACAAGAAACCTATAATTTGTGTCAGGATGATAAAGCGATATTATCTGAAACTTGTTCTTATAGATACCTGAACTCATTGAGTGAGGATTAAAAGAAACCCTAAAAATATTTTGATAAGTAATACCCAAGTTATATCATGTATGATCTTCCAAACTTTAAGGAAAGTATAACACAATATTTTAACTTTTGTAGGGTACAGTCAAAGCATTTTAATTTTTTAGAGCCTGTCCCAAAGAATTAAACATTTTTTGTTTAGATTTATTTACTAGTTTTGACAAGGTCTCACTATGTGGCCCCCGGCTGTCCTGAAACTCACTGAGTAGACCAGACTGGATTCAAACTCACAGAAATCCACCTGCATCTGCCTCCCAAGTTCTGGGATTAAAGGTGTGTATCACTATGTTTTGCTATTTTTATTATTTTTAATTATATGTATTGTGTGGATTTCCATGGGTAATGCATAGCCAGGCGCTAGTGCCCCCAGAAGCCAGGGATATCAGATTTCTTTGGAGCTAGAGTTTTAGGTGATTTTGAACCACCCAGCATGGGTACTGGGAATCAAGCTCAGCTGTTATTCAAGAGCAGTGCACACTCTGTTAGCTGTGCAGATAACAGCTGGTAGAATGCCTAAGACCCTGGGTTTAATCTCTAGCACCAAATAAACCAGGCATGGTGCTACATGATTTATAATCTCAGGATTGAAGAGGTAGTGGCAGGGGGTGGAGGCGCTAGAGACCCTGTCTCAAAAGCAAACTGTGCAGGCCAGCGATATGTTTCAGCAGGTAAAGGTGCTTGCTGCCGACTCTGACAACTTCATCGGATCCATGGGACCCACATGGGTGGAAGGAGATAACCAAATCCTGAAAATTGTTCTCAGACCTCCACAGTAGCGTACACATACATGCGCACGTGCACGCGCACACACTTACACACACTCACACACGTACTAATCAAGCTAAATGCGAAAAAGTTTTTTCAAACCCCCAAACGAAGAGCTTACTTTCAGAATTTATTTTGCTAATTCTATATTCTGTTAAGGTCTGGGGAGATGGGAGTTGTTCTTGTGTATATCCTTTACCTACTTAGAATAAAGTTCTGAAACTAGGATATCTCCGGGTGATAGAGCAAATGCCTAGCGTCAGTGAGGCCTAGGTTTGATTCCTACAGCCAAAAATAATAAAATCATGAGCTCTTCCATCAAACTTCATGTTTGCCTTTTCTTGATCTTTCCTTATGTTTTCTATGTCTCAACTTTTATCTTGTGAATTTCTTCTGAAAATATAAATCTTACACATTGCTTCTTTTTGGTTTTTTTTTTTGTTTTGTTTTGTTTTGTTTTTTTTAGATAGGGTTTCTCTGTGTAGCTTTGGAACTGTCCTGGAACTCACTCTG
>JAQHUG010000357.1:751959-799955 GCA_028555095.1 Dicrostonyx torquatus
AGGCTCCAAAGCCACTGAGAAACCCTGTCTCGAAAAACCAAAAAAAAAAAAAAAAAAAAAAATTGTCCTCTGACCGCCATACAAATGCCATGGCATGATATTTGTACCCTCCCACATCTCTGTCTCCCTCTCTCTCTTTCTCTCTCTCTCTCTCTCTCTCACACACACACACACAATTAATTTATTTATTATACATACAATATTCTGTCTGTGTGTATATCTGCACGCCAGAAGAGGGCACCAGACCTCATTACAGATGGTTGTGAGCCACCATGTGGTTGCCAGGAATTGAACTCAGGACCTTTGGAAAAGCAGGCAATGTTCTTAACCACTGAGCCATCTCTCCAGCCCCCATACTGCTTTTTTAACAGTGCTGTGTAAACTCTGAAGCATTATGTAAATATAAGTTATTTTATTATTAAGGAGATGATAGACTCTTGAATATACTCTTAAAAAATGGCTTGTCTTTGGGAGCTAGAGAGATGGCTCAGTGGTTAAGAGCACTGGCTATCGAACCTGAGTTTGATCCAATACGTCCAATTTCAGAGGATCCGATGCTTCCTCTGGCCTCTGTGGGCACCAGACATAGTCATATGTGTCGGCAGAATGCCCATACAAGTAAGATAAAAGCAACAATAATAACAATAATTTTAAATGCTTGTCTTTAAAGGTTCCTAGGCAATGAGTGCTGTTACTGAAAAATTGTAAGTGCTTATTTTAATGCCCTATGGAACATATTTCTTACAACCGTTTTCTGTAATTCAGCTCTGATGAACATACACCAGTAGAGGATGAAGAGCCAAAGAAAAGCACTACTTCAGCATCTAGTTCAGAAGGTAATTTTGTAAAATAAGGAATTAATTCATAAATTTCAAAAGTATGTTTATAAATAATTGCACATTAGACCTTGCTTTTACCAGGCTACCAAACAGCTGCTTCTTTTTATTATTTCAAATATAGTAAGATGTTTAGAAATACTTCTGTAGAAGTTAATTTTTCATTTGTACTTACAACAGATGAAAAGAAGAAGAAAAGGAAATCTGGTCATTCAAAAGAAAGATCCAAGAAAAAGAGAAAGAAAAAGTCATCTAAAAGAAAACATAAGAAATATTCTGAAGATAGTGACAGTGACTCTGAATCCGAAACAGACTCCAGTGGTAAGAAAGCCATGTCATCATTCTGCAAACCCTAGACTGCATTCTCATTGTTTAAAATGTTATGTGTGTGGGTATTTTGTCTGCACGCATGTCTGTGCACCATGTGTATTTTTCTCTACCTGTGGAGGTCAGAAGGCAGTGTTAGATCCCCGGAACTGGAGTTACAGCCGGTTATGACCGCCATGTGAGTGATGGGAATCAAACCCAGTCCTCTGGAAGAGCTGCCAGGGCTCTTAACTACTAAGCCATCACTCTAGCCCCTGAGCTTTTTAAAAATTTGTTGAATTATAGCAATAATTATAGCCATGTAAGTTTTCTGATTATATTTCAATCTTTAATATTTCCTTAATTTTCTGCACTTAAGTATGTGTCACTTGGTACAGCAGGCCTCTGCCTTCAGAGCTAGTCACTCCCCACTTCATCTTGGCTTACTCTCTGTAGCAATGGACATGCAGTAGGTTTGTAATACACAGATTTCAAAAACAACTAGTTGCCACTTCCGGGTCAACTATTCCTTAATTATTGTCCCAAATCAGCCATGGTTTTTATTACATTTTTCTTCATTTATTTTGTTCATATGTGTGTATGTGGACATGCATACCACAGGATATGTATGGAAGTTAGAGAGTAACTTTGAGGAGTTGAAATTTCTCTCCTTCCATCAAATGGGTCCTGGGGATTGAACTCAGGTCTTCAAGCCCAGCAATAAGCAATCTTATCAACTGAGTCATCTTGCCAGTGTGTGCCTGGCTGGTTTTAAGATTTCTCTGTATCCTCATGCACCCTAAGCTGATATTTTGTTTGTCATCTAACAACTAACGCTTACCTAAAGATCAATCAGAGTGCAGAGCTAAGCCACTAGTTAGCCATAGAGGCCAGGCAGTGGTGGCACACACCTTTAACCCAGCACTCAGGAGACAGAGGCAGAGGGATCTCTGTTAGTTCAAGGCCTCCCTGGGCTACAGGAGATTGAATCTGTCTAAAGGAGAAACACAGCTCACACAAAGGTGATCCCAGCACTTGGGATCACAGGCCTTTAATCCCAGCATTAGGGAGGTGGAGACAGGAGTGATATGGCTGTGCAGACAGGAACATAAGGTGGGAGGAGACAGGAGCTCAGTCTGAGGATTCAATCTGAGATGCAATCTGAGGATTCAGTCTGAGATGCAGTCTGAGGATGCAGTTGGAGATACAGTCTGAGGATGCAGTCAGAGATACAGTCTGAGGATGCAGTCAGAGATGCAGTCTAAGGTGCAGTCTGAGGATGTAGTCAGAGATGCAGCTTGAGGATGCAGTGTGAGGATGCAGTCAAAGATACAGTCTGAGGATGCAGTCTGAGGTGCAGTCTGAGGATGCAGTGTGACATGCAGTCTGAGATACAGTCTAAGGATGCAGTCAGAGATACAGTCTGAGGATGCAGTGTGAGATGCAGTCTGAGATGCAATTGGAGGATGCAGTCTGAGGATTCAGGATTCGTAGAGTCAGATGCAGTTTGAAGTTTCATAGAGACGCAGCAGTCTGAGGATTTGTAGAGATAGAGTCAGCCTTTCAATCTGAAAATTGGTAGAAGTAAGAACTCTCTAGTGACTGGCTGCTCTGCTTCTCTGATCTCTTAGCTTTCACCCCCTAATATCCAGGTTTTATTGTTTGGACCAGTTAGAGTTTGTTCTCCACCATGGATTCCTCTGTCAGCCCAGATTCTGCTCGTTTCATTACCATCTCTCTCCTCCATTCCACTGAGATTCTGGAAAGCATTCTCTTTCCCTGCCACACACACAGAGTTGTTTCTTTTTGCTTTTGTTTTTCTCGCTATGAAACTTTAACAAATCTCAGGGAAGTAAAGGGAATAATGTAATGATCATCATCATTATTAGTTTTGTTAACATTTTGACGTAGTTGCATAAAATATGGGGATGGGGGAAGTTGCTGAGCTCTTCAGAGTAAGTTATCATTCCCTTTGACTAAATATTTCTATATATACCTTTTTGAAATAGGACATTTTTCTACTTAATCAATGCTGTTAACTCAATGAATAAATTAATAGTGATTCCTTATATTATTAATACTTAGTGGGATTTTAATATTTTATATTTATTGTTTGTATTTGTTTGTATGCATTCATATATGCCTATAAGTTGTGTGGATATCAGAGAACAACTTATAGGAATCAAGTCTCTCCTTCCACCACATAGTTCTGGGGCTCAAATTCAAGTCAGTTATGACAGTAAGCATTTTACCCATTGAGCCATCTTGCTGGTCCATGGCTTTAATTTCTTTGACTCCTGCCCCTAGTATAGTTCCTGGCAAGTTTCAATAAATGTTAGAATAAATAAATTTCTCTGTAACAACAAGTGAATATTTACAACAATAGAATATTTACCTGTTAAAATATTGGGATTTTGAACTTTAAATTCTTTTCAATAATAATCTGCTTTAATTTTCAGATGAAGATACAAAAAGAAGAGCAAAGAAAGCTAAGAAAAAAGAAAAGAAGAGAAAAAGGAGAACGTCAGTTTTTCTTTTCTTTTTAATGAAAAAGTTTAAAATGTATATAAAATTATGTAAAATAGTACAATGCCCACCCCCACACGTGTATATGTATACTCAGTCTGACCTATTACCCTCTCATGGGTAATTTCTACCACCCTTCAATCATTTTGGTACTAATAAGAGTTATCATTCCCTCCATAAATAATTTGATAATTTAGTACCTTTCTCTAAAAGGTATTCATTTAAAGAAAAGGAAAGATAGTAACTTCTATTGTGCTTAAAATGTTAACAGTCATTTGGGAGTGGTGGCTCACACCTTTAATCCCAGCACTCAGAAGGCAGATACAGGCAGATCTCTGTGAGTTCCAGGCCAGCCTGGTCTACAGAGTGAGTTTCTGGACAGCCAGGCCTATACAGAGAAACCCTGTCTTGAGAAAACAAAAAAAAATTAATAGTCAATTCCCTGTAGTTTTTTTCCTGTAGTTTATTCAGATCAGAATACAATTAATGTCCCTAATTAAATTGGTAATTTAGAGTAAATTAGCATTTTTTTCTGTCTTCTCTATTTCCTGGAGAGAGAAGGGGAAGGTATCTTGTGATAGGCAAGGTTCAAATTGGAACTTCGGCCAGGAATACTTTCTAGGTGGTGCTATGTACACCATCAGTAGGCAACAGATGTCTTGTCTCTTTTTGTCATATTAACAAACACTAATGGTCTTTGTCAAGAGTCGGTATATCATTGAGATTGCAAAGCAGTGGGAGTTTACTTTGAATGCTGCTATTTAAATATATTTGCTGTATTTTAATCCATTATACTGAAAGCTTTTATTAATACTTACACTGATGAGAACTCATTTTGTTTGTGGCTTTTTTTTGCATTTTGTTTTGTTTTTGTGGGATTTTTTGTTTTTTTAAAGATTTATTTTCATTTAGGTGTATATATGTATCTGTGTATGTGTCATGTTTATACAGGTACCTGGAAAGGCCAGTAAAGGGCATCAGGTCCCCTGGAGCTGGACTTACAGGTGGTTATGAGCTACCTGATGTGCTGGGATATGAACTCTAGTTCTCTGGAAGAGCAGCAAGCATTTGTAACTGCTGAACCATCTCTTTAATCTCTGGTGTTTATTTATTTATTTTTTTGACACAAGGGTTTGTAAACCCCAGGCTGGCCTCAGGCTCACTAGATATCATAGGATGTCTTTGAACTCCTGATTTTCCTGCCTCTAGCTCCCAAGTGCTAGGAATACACATAGTTAATCTTTTTCTATCCCACCAACCAGCTCCCAAATCACACTACAGAGACATCTTATTAATTATGAAAGCTCGGCTGATAGGTTAGGCTTTTTTATAACTTAAATTAACCCATTTCTATTCATCTGTGTGGTACCATGTGGCTCGTGGCTTTTACCTCTCTTCCTGCAGGTTTTGCTTCCTTTATGTCTGACTGGAGACTCAACCTTCTCCCCAGTACTCTCTGCCCTGAGAATCCTGCCTAGCTATTGGCCATTTAGCTTTTTATTAAACCAATCAAAGTGACACTTCTTTACAGTGTACAAAAAGATTTTTTTTTGCAACAATTACAGACATAAGCTATCACCTCCTGCCTGAGAGTTAACTTTTAAGCTATTTTATTTCTATTAACTTTCTACATGATAAATATATTTTATTGATATTTTAGTTATTTCTCATTAATAGTAAAATACTTCTTAACTGAGAAAATTGAATTGAAAAGAAAAAAATAAGAATGCCTTTTAATATGAAAATACTTAATTTGTATTAAATTATAATTCTTGCAGGAAGAAATATAAGAAAAAGAAGTCTAAGAAGAACAGAAAAGACTCCAGTGATTCAAGCTCCAAAGAGTCCCAAGAAGAATTTCTAGAGAATCCTTGGAAGGATCGATCAAGTAGGTTCTTGCAGTTGACTAACTCAAAACATGAAACATTAACTGATTAGTCAAGTTGTGAATGTGCTTCCTAATATTTTTCATGCAGAGGCAGAAGAACCATCAGATCTCATTGGCCCAGAGGCTCCCAAAACACTTGCTTCCCAAGATGATAAGCCTTTGAAGTAAGTAGCAGTGTACAGTTGTGCGGTTTTGGTGGTTCTCTTTGTTGTAGGCTATTGGCTTTGTTTTCTGCAGTGCTGAGTATGCTCATGCTAGGTTAGCAGGCTGCCCCTGAACTGTGTGTTCAGCCAGGAGCAGTGTATTTGCAGTATCTAAAGGACTTTCTTAGTATGGTGCTTATGCCTGTGATCCCAGCATTTGGAAGGACGAGGCAGGGAGATCTGGAATTCAAGGACATTCTAGGTTACATTGTGATCTCAAGGCCAGTCTGGGCTACCCGGTTTCTCCAAAATAAAAACAAGCTCTTTAACTGTCCTTCAAAGCCCCCTTCCAATAGAAGAAGCATATGGAGAATCCCAAAGCTTCTACCCTCTTTAGTCCTCACAGCACTGCCTGTTTCTCATATGCAGTGCCATTTTTAAGTTTTCTTTTTATCAGTTTACCTATTTTGTGTGGGGGAGGGTAAAGAGAGGGGAAAGCATGAAGTCAGAGGGCAACTTTTAGGGGTCGGTTCTCTCCCTCCACCATATGGGTGCCAAGGATTGAACCTGGGTCAGCAGACTTGACAGTAAATGTCTTTACCTTAACTCTGAGCCTCCTCTGCAGCCCATGCAGTGTATTATTTATGTTTCTTATAGTGTAGTATAGTTATCTTTATAACTATATAAATTTTGTAAGTGCAGAGATTACTTTTGTGTTACAAGCTTCAAGTTTAATAGGAAATACAAGAAACCACTGAACTGCTTTTAAAAAATCTCTTTTAATCAAAGGCAAAAGATAATTTTTACTGTATGGCATTATTGTTTGTTACAAGTTATTTTGCAATATATTATTTATTTGGGTTTTTTAGAGAGAATGCTCTGAGGACAAATAATGGTAATACCTGATTAATTAACCCAAAGTTATAAAGTGTGAGTTTTTACTTGTGAACATTAGTTCATTTGTTCTTCTCAATTATTTATACATTTCTAAGTTAGTAATACAGGACATAGTACAATGTTCTCTAATAGAAATGAAGTAATTCACATCAGGCAGACAGCTGCTCAGTACTGTTTATGCTTACTACTGTCTGAGGGAAAATGACTTGTGCACTCCTTTTCTATGGAGATAATTTAATGATTCTTTTGTGAATTCTGAATTACCTTGTAGCTATGGCCATGCTCTGTTACCTGGTGAGGGTGCAGCTATGGCTGAATATGTGAAAGCTGGAAAGCGAATCCCACGAAGAGGAGAAATTGGCTTGACAAGTGAAGAGATCGCATCATTTGAATGTTCGGGTTACGTGATGAGTGGTAGCAGGTATTTTCTTGGCATTGAATCAGTTTCCATAATTAACTCTTTTCCTTCTTTATTACTATTAGGAGTATATTTTGGTGATGTTTTCACTAAGTGACTATTTCCTAATGGAAAATAGTATACACGTACACACATACTGACACACACACACACACACACACACAAACACACTACTGATTTCATTAGGAAAACATACTTAAATAAGATTTAACTATGTATAAAACTTAGCCTCAAACTCTACAATATCTCCAAATTTAAAGACTAGTTTCCAGTTTTATTTTGTATTCATATTTTGGTATAATTTTCCCCCTGGAAAATGTAGTTAATTTCAGCCGTCTATCATAGAAGAATATGGGAATCCATGAGATAACCTTTCTTGGTTTTTGAGTTTGCCTCCAGTTCTCAGAGGACCAGAATTTCGGGAAGTGAGTACCAGTTAGGGATCATGAAGGATGTGAGATTCAGCATGAGGAGATAAGACTATGGAAGACACAGAAAATACTTGACTAATCAGGGAGAGTAAGGGCAGCAGTACTGATCTCACATGGAACTGTGGCTTCTTTAAGATTACAAACTACCTATTAAAACTGCTAACTATTTTGAATTGATACCAGAGACAAATATATGTTGACCCCTCTCTCTGAAGTACCCCAGAATCTTAGACTTCTGAAAACCAGCCTCACTTTGGAGGATGACAGTATGATGAGGACAATTCACTACAAATGTAACGATCAGTAAGGAGGGTTCAACATAGCCATTTTTTTAAATTGAGATGATTGTTTACATAAAAGGTCCCAAAGACTCTTCAGGGAGTTAACAAATGGTTGTATATAAAGTTATTACAGAATCAATTGTGTTTCTATATCTCAGCAACAGGAAACTAGAAAATACTATTTAATATAGTATCAATATAACAATGTATAACTGCATAATATATAAGGAAATATAATTAAACATTTATAGATTAGTATATTATATAGTATCAGAATATGAATAATTTAGCAATAAATCATAAAAAAAAGAATCCCCAGACCCCTACAGGAAAAACTATAAAACATTAATAACCCTTAAGGGAATGGAGACATTGCTTAGTGGTTAATAGCACTGGCTATTCTTTTAGAGAACCCAGGTTCAATTCCCAGCATCTATATGACAGCTCACAACCAGCTTTAACTCCAGTCCCAGGGGATCTGAAGTCCTCTTCTGGCCTGTATAGATAGATATACATTCAGATATACAAAACATTCATACACATTAAAAAAATTAAAAAGTTTAGCTGGGTGTGGGGGTACAGTTCTTTAATCCTAGCTCTCTGGCAGAGGCAGGCCGATGTCTGTGTTTGAGGTCAGACTGATCTACAGAGAGTTATTAGGACATCCAGAGCTACAAGGAGAAACCCTGTCCTGAAAAACCAATGAATGAATGAATAATAAAAGAGAAACATTAAAGAAGACTTATGGAGACAGACAGTGTTCAAAGATAGGATAGCAATATTGTAAAATCAGTTTTCTCAAATTTATCTATAGATTCGATAAAATTTAAAACAAAATCACAGCAGTTTATGAAACTTAATAAAGCTATTCTAAATGCTCTACATGTTCTAAAATGTGTTTGTTAGTCTGAAAGGCCAAGAAAAGCCAAGTTACTTCTAAAGATGAGTAGGCAAATGAGATGTGGCCTACAAGAGATGAGAATTAAGGAGCTTTAGGAAACATAGGGAATAAACTAATTATTCAGTGAGATAAAAATGCAGAGCCCAAGGATAGTTATACATGTGTGGAATTTTTGTGTATGAGAGAACATGTCAGATCTGTGCAGAAAGAAGTATTCAGGAAATGGAATAGGAAAAATGTCATCCATATGTTAAAAGAAGAACATATAACACTGAGTCACCATATATAAAAAGCAGCCACTAGATAACATACTTTCAGAGAGGGTGCCTCTTAGATAAAAATGTATTTTCTAAACAAAACTAGAAGTCTGCCTAGGCTAAAAGTAAGAACTCATGTCCATCAAAAAACATTAAAATGGGAAAATTCCAAGCTCAGGTAAGATTCTTGGAATACACACAATTGATAAAATGTTGATAATGAGAATATTTAAATGAGCACCTGTAAGAGAAATATGGGGAAATGACAGAAGGTCATTTATCAAAAGAATACATACATCCTATATATAAACTAAATGATGTTCATGATTATTGGAAATGGAAATCAAGACCTTAGTGAAATACTGTTTTTTGTTTTTTTGTTTTGTTTTGTTTTTCGAGACAGGGTTTCTCTGTAGCTTTTTTGGAGCCTGTCCTGGAACTAGCTCTTGTAGACCAGGCTGGCCTCGAACTCACAAAGATCTGCCTGCCTCTGCCTCCCAAGCGCGGGGATTAAAGGCGTGCGCCACCACCGCCCTGCTTGAAATACTGTTTTGTACCCACATAATAGGAAAAGGTTCAAAGTTTTGACAGTGGCAGATATTGAGAGGATGTGGTGCCACAAGACCTCTTAAACACTGCTGGTAGCATATCCATTAACAATGTGACATTATCTTGGAAAGTTGGACTCTCATGTGCATTATAACCAAGCAGCACTATACTAGGGTACCCAAGAGAAAATCCTGCTCATGGACTAGAGACACGCATGTGGGTGTTCATTATAGCATCTTTCTCTTCCATGTAACTGCACAGGACATTCATTATACTCTAAGCAACTTATATATATTCCCATTTCCTCGACTCTCCCATCCTATCCCTAGATACCATCACACGAACCTGAAATGATTCTCTCCTCTTGTTACCCAGTCTTTCTTGATTTTTCTGAGAGAAGTTTCTTGAAATAATTATGTAGGGTTGGGTATATATACACAAAAGAGGCCATTAATTTTTCTCTCTGAATAACAGACCTTTTTAATCCAACATTATAGTTTCCTTTCTGCTTCTATACTTTACTGATCTAACTCTTAGACTGCATCCCTTTTTCTTTATGACCCTTCTGGATTCTAAGGATATTAAACTATCCACAGGATTCCTCTTCAGTTATAGATTTCCACTTGATCCTCTTCTTTGTATCAGTGAAGTTGAACTTTGATGTGCCACTTGATTAACTAAGAGAAATCTTTCATCTGCCCTGTCATGGACTCCACAAAGACAAAAACCACTCACTATTACTGGCTGGGCATGCTGGCACATGCCTTACATTGCAGTGCTGGAGAGGCAGAGGCAGGTGGATCTGTGTAAGTTTGAGGTCAGCCATGTTAGCCAGAGCTATTTAATGAAACTCCTTTAAAAAAAAAAAACACACACACAAGCCGGGCAGTGGTGGCGCACGCCTTTAATCCCAGCACTCGGGAGGCAGAGGCAGGCGGATCTCTGTGAGTTCGAGACCAGCCTGTCTACAAGAGCTAGTTTCAGGACAGGCTCCAAAGCCACAGAGAAACCCTGTCTCGAAAAACCAAAAAAAAAAAAAAAAAAAAAAAAAAAAAAAAAAAACAAAACACACACACACACAAAAACAACCCCGAACAAAAAAAATTACACATCATCTAAAACACTTAATAAGTTTCCCATTTCAGTTTATTAGACATAAGAAAAAAGAATTATGTCTTTAGTATCTGAAATTAATGATAATATCCACTATGCTGTCAAACATTGGTGATCATAACTACTAGATATAAGTTAAAGGAAAAGGGACCATCAGTAGATAAAATGTATAATCATTTGATGACCTATCTCCAGGTTCTATTGTCACCTTTTAAATAGAAGATTCTTTATTAAGAAAGGATTAATGAGGATATACTATAAGAATTGTTAGTAATTGAAATTAAGTGAAAAATAAAATTATCTTCAGGCATCGCCGAATGGAGGCCGTGCGGCTGCGAAAAGAGAACCAGATCTATAGTGCAGACGAGAAGAGAGCCCTTGCGTCCTTTAACCAGGAAGAAAGACGGAAGAGGGAGAACAAGATTCTGGCCAGCTTTCGGGAGATGGTGTACAGGAAGACCAAAGGGAAGGATGACAAGTGAGGACTTTCCCATGGTACAAGTGGACATTTCTACCATCAAAAAGGAAATTGTGGGTTCTAGGCATAAAAAAGGTTATTGTTTTGTTTGTTTTCGGGGTTCTTTTTTGATGTGTGGTTTCAAGCAGTTCAGGTTGGCCTCAGGCTTTGTAGCTAAGGATGACTCTGAACTCTTGGTCTCCTGCCTCTACCTTCCAAGTGTTGCGATTCCAGATGTGTGCCACTATGCCCAGCCAAAAAGGCTACTGCACTCTGGAATGGCTTTTCAGTGCTTCCGTGCCTTCTGAATCCTTCAGTCCTTCAATAAAAGATGCTTGTTGATACAATTATAAGTTATTTTGGGCTTTTTAAGGTTGACCCTATCTTTCTGGTTTGAAAGTCCAAATTCTGCAATGTTAGAAAGGTGTCACAGAGAGAAAGTGGCAGCGGCAGCACAAGTTTAAATCTCACGTTGTGATTTGGTGTGACTCTTTTTAGCTCCATACAGTGTCTGCCCCTGCCCCAGCAGAACTTGGCAATGGCATATCTCTGTCTTGAATGTGTCACAAATGTGCTAGACAGAAATTATGGAGGAGGCTATTCTGTTAACAAAATGAATGACAGTGTTGCTGTAAAAAGCAATTCTGGAATTTGAAAACTGACTGTTTCTATAGTCTGCCCTAGAAATGTATTTCGGGCTAAGTCTACCTCTGCTCTAAAAGCAAGCAAACCAAAAGGCTAACGCACAGATGTGTGGAATAGACAATGTGAGCATTAGATGTTTTAAGTTGTTAATAAATTACTTAAGATAGTTCTTCAATGGCCGGAGTGTAGCTCAAGAGTTAGAACATGTGCTTATCGTGCATGCCGCCCTGAGCTACATCCCCAGCAGTGTGAAAAAAAAGTTCAAATGCAGTCTTGGGAAGTCTACTGTTGTGCCAGTATGAGAATACTATTTCTATCTAAGCTGATATTTAATGATAGGATAATATCTAAAGGATTTATGAATGTAAAGAGTGCTAGTGAGGGAAAATATAATGTCAGTATTTTGATTAGCTGTTTCATGATAATGAAAGTAAAATATTAAGTGTTTTCATTTGTGTCTTTTATGTACTCAGATTTTTTTTTTTTTTTGAGACAGAGTCTCACTATGTAGCCCTGGATAGCCTGGAATCCTAGAATTCCGCCTGCCTCTGCTTTCCTGGTGCTAGAATTAGAGGTGTGTGCCACTGTACCTGGCTATCGGATTTGATTTTAAACATTGTTAAACTCGAGACCAGCCTGGTCTACAAGAGCTAGTTCCAGCGCAGGCTCCAAAGCTACAGAGAAACCCTGTCTTGAAAAACCAAAAAAAAAAAAAAATTGTTAAACTCTTCAGCTTTTTTATATCAGTCAATGTCTTTAATCCCTAACTTTGTAGAAACCGTCCTCACTTTATCACTGCTCAAAAAGTTGAATATATGTTCTTGGAAAATGTGTTTTTAGCCCACAGCTGCTGAACTGGCCAGCAGTTAGCATGTAGTAACATCTGTGATCTTTGAACTTGAAATGATTTCACTGTTCTTCTCAGTCTAGTAAGTCTACAGTTTCCTGAAACTTCATGGAAACTAGGTTCCAGAGCTTCAAGTCTTATTGTTCCATACACCTCCTCATGTAATACAATGTAAAGTTTCTTACCCCTACTTTAAACTTTATTCTGGAGGGGCATTAGTTTTTGTTAACTGGCTCCTAGCGACTAGATGTGTATGTTTTTATTTTTCTTAGGCAATGTAGTTTAAATGCAACAATTTTATGGTATATAAGTATTATGGGTTTTATTTTGATTCTTCTTTTCCATAGAGTAGACACAGTCAATGAAAGAAAAGATAGGAATTGATTTCAAAGCCTACCATTCCTTGAGTCAGTTCATTTGGATAAGATCTGCAAAGAACAGCTTTAATAGCAGATCCTTTAAAAAAAAAAAAAAGTGGAAGGCTAAAGGTATTTTATTTTCATCTTGAGTTATTTCTTCAAACTGTGTTTTATCACCTGAGCTCTAAGCCAGCCACTGTTTGCAAAGGCAAATCTTCCTGGTTTACACACATATGCACACACACGCATGCATGCACACGTTTGTAATTGAACAAACCATTGAGTTAGGACTTCTCTTTGTTACATTCCCAGTGAACAAGATGGTGGCTAGGGTTCTCTCTGTATTGTTCACAGTTCTTTAGGCTCATGTAAACTCTGTGTAGAACGATTGTAATTTAAATACTTCGTTTTGTTCTCTACAGAGACTTACCTAGTTTCTTACCTCTTCACTTGTTGTTCACAGGGTTTTCTCTCCTTTTTAAATTGTTGTACAAAGATAATAGTAAAAAATAGAAGACTTGCTCAGTCCTACCACATGTCTTGTTTGTTACAAGTATTCTGTGTTCCTTGTATGTCTTTGTCACGCAAAGTATAGTGTAAATTTGTCTTGGACATTTTTAAATTGTGTGACCAAGCTTAGGAATCTCATTGGGAAGGTAGGAATATATGATGACCCAGTGTGAAGGTAGAAACAAGACCAGAAAGGAATAAGGGTGCTAACCCCTCCCTGGTTCATTGTATTAATAAGCATGTGATGTGTTCTAGAAGCCAAAACATTTGGTTTCGGTGTTTGGCAGTAAGGCCCACCTTACAGTAGAAGAGGTCTGTGAGTAGGCGAACCCTTCAGACTGCTTAGTTTGAGCTCAGAAGTGTTGCTGTTTTGTTACCCAGCATACCCATAAAAATGTGTATCAAGCCTGGAGGCAGGCACAGAGAAGGACCAAACAGCTAAGGGCCAATGGGTGAACTTGAGCATTGTTCGAAATTCAACTCTGTACTTGCCAGACTCCAAAATCATGATATAGTATTGACAAAAACCTTTTCAAAAACAGAAAACAACTTATTACAGAATGGATAATGAATAAAATAAAAAATGCAGTTGGGTTGTGTACCACAAGTTTATTATTCAATAAATATTATGTGGTTTGATGTGCTATTTCATATTTTTAATGTATCATTAAGAGTCCTCAAACATAACACAAGAATCAGACAACTTTAAAAGGAATAGACTCCAACAAAATATGTTTGGTCTCAGTAATTTCCCTCAGCCATTGTTCTCGAAATCGGATCTTTCCTGGTCTGTAGAGGAAGGGAAAAAACACATGCACACATAAAGCTTTTATAATCAAACAAAATGTTGAGACAGGAATTCCCTCCTTACATTACCAGTGAACAAGGTTCTGACTGGTTTCTACTGGATTCCTTACTGTTCTTTAAGCCTATGTATAAAGTCTTTTGGAAGGCTGCCATGAAGTAACATGGGTTGCTACACTTGAGAAAATTCAATGTGAGTTTCGTGTGGTTCTTTATTGGGAGGGGAAGTCCTCAAACATAGTTTTACTCTATAGTTCAGTCAAGCCTGAAACTTACAGCAATCTTCCTGCCTCAACCTCTCAAGTGCTGAGGTTATAGACATGCATTATAACGCCTAAAAGGGGCGATTACCCATAGTAAATTCAGTATAATTCTCAAGTTTTCCTTAAGAGGGCTAGGGCCATAGCTCAGTGGTAGGCTACCTGCCTCATATGTGCTAGGACCTGGGCTTGATACCCAGAAAACACACACACATACTTTCAAGTTTGATGTTTCTATAGAAATAATAGATATGACTCATTTTGCCCTACACTGTTCTATCAACTAATCCTTAAGTTTCTAATTACTGAAAAAAACATTAAGAAAAACAATTTTCTAGACTGCTGCCAGAATCTTCCTTCCCGCCCATACTGTAGGGAAAATGGGCAAAGATGAGGTGAGCCCTGCATGAATTATCTGTGGGTGTAGGCCTGCTGAATTCCTAGAATGTGACAGCCTTTACCTCACCCATTTAGAACAAGTCTCCAAATTTTAATTACCTTTGAAGTAGTCCTGAATTCTCAAAGATATAGGAGACCTCAACAGGCATATCCTAAAAGAGAGGGACAACTGTAAGCCTGGACCAAGCATGCCAACGCTCAATCCTCCTACTCTCCCGTTATCCAGAGGTATATATTTGCATTTTCAGGACCCATAAGTGGGAATTTATTAGCTGGTAGTTCTTTTGTTATTTTAAGGCTATTCTGCAAAAGACTTTTTTTTTTTTTGGTCACAGGTACCTTAAGTTATACCACAAGATTGGAGATAATCGCCAGAGGCGTGTGTTCCTCAATAAGAACATGATTCAGTCTTTTGCCTTCTTTATTAATTTTTTTGGCAAGGGGGGGATTGTATTTGTTTTTTTAATATTGAAGTTTAGTTTTGTTGTCTTCTTAACATGATGCATTTTAGTCAGCTGTGGCTCTTTACCTCTTAGGGATGGAATGAACCAGAAGGAAATAACATAGATGAACAAGTTGGAAAATTTTCATTTTGAAGCAGTGATTTTGCTGTTACCTGTACTGGTGGTATATATACACTGAGGAATGAGGACCAAATAGTTACAATAGTAAGTAAGACCCTGGCTAAAAAAGAAAATAAGCTAGGCGTGATGGCACCTGTCTGTATCCCAGTACTCAGGAGGTAGAGGTAGAAGGATTATCACAAGTTTGAGGCCAGCCTGGTCTACCAAGTGAGTCCAGTGTCAGCCAGGGCTTCATAGTAAGACCCTGTCTGTGGGAGGGTTTGGGGATGTAGCTCAGTTGGTACTCTAGCATGTCTGAAGCCAGTGCCACATAAATTGAGCATGGTGACTCATGCCTGTCATCCTAGCACTTGGGAGGGAGAGGCAGGTTGGAAGTCAACCTGGACTATATGAAATCCTGACACATAAGATAGAAAAAAGGAAGGAAGGAAGGGGAAGGGGAAAGTAGTAGAGAGAAGAGGGAACAGGCAATGCATTGTTTCGGGAAGAAAATCTTCTAGTTAGAAGGAATGGTGGATGTCTCCACCAGGTTTATTGGAAGAATAGCAAGATCAGAGTGGTAGAAACAGAATAGAGGGAAGAGGTAATGAGAAAGCAGAAATAGTTTATATATATATATATATATATATATATATATATATATATATCATAGGCCATTGTTACTCAGATACAGTCTGTAGGTGTGTGCTATCAGAATTACCTAGGAGTTTGTTGAGAATGTGTTATCTCAGCTGGGTGGTGGTAGCCTATGCCTTTAACGCCAGCACTCAGGAAGCAGCCAGTGGCCTGTGGATCTCTGGTGGCCAGCGCAGGCTACAAAGTGAGTAGGACAGCCAGAGCCACACAGAGAAAAAAGTCTCCACAAAAAGTATCATCTCTACCTCTACCCAGACCCGCTGAATCAGAATCTTCATTTAACAAGATCCTCAAGTAATTTCCGTGTACTTTGAAGTTCCAGAACCATTGTGGGGGCATTTTAAACAAAGGACTGGAGGCTGGAGAGATGGCTCAACAGGACCTTCAGAGGACCCATAGTAGGCAACTTACAACTGCCTGAAACCCCAGATCCAGGGGATCTGAAGCCTTCTCTTGGCCTCTGTATGTTAGATGCACTCATATGAACATACACACACACACACACACACACAAAGACATACACACGCACATATGAACACACAAATGATAAAAATACATCTTTAAACACAGGAGTGACAGAAATTCACTTTAAAGGGGTACTACATGTGGGCAATAACAAGGAGAGAGGGCAGTTAAGTAATCCTGGGGACAGAGGGAGGGAGAGAGACAGAAGACGTGGAACTCTGTACATACTTTCTTAATGGGTGAAGGGAAGGACGTGATGGAAAGAGAAGAGTCAAGGAAGATGCCAAGGAATCTTTGCATCAGCTCAGATGCAAAGACTTGAAGTGGGCGAGTTGTGAAGGGGAAATCAAACATTCAATTTGAGGGCTGGGGAGACAGCTCAGGGGTAAAGCACTTGTTTAACATCCAAAGGCCCTAGGTTCAGCCTCCAGAATTACAGAAACAAAAATAGCTTTAAAAATAAGTGAAAGGTACACTAAATCTCAAAATATGCTAGAGATTTGGAAATCATAAGATCTAGTGACATTAATTTTTCTTACTGATTCACTTTTTTTTTTTTTTCGAGACAGGGTTTCTCTGTAGCTTTGGAGCCTGTCCTGGAACTAGCTCTTGTAGACCAGGCTGGCCTCCAACTCACAGAGATCCTCCTGCCTCTACCTGCTGAATTCTGGGATTAAAGGCGTGCGCCACCACCGCCCCTGGCTTGATTCACTTTTTTTTTTTTTTTTTTTTGAGCTGAAGGAATCAAAGTGTGTCACCAAGGTTGTGTATAAACACTTCTCAAAAAGGTTTTGTTTTTTTTTTTTTGGTATAAACATTTTCAAGTTTCTTATTTTTGTTTTATTATTTTATGAGTGTTTTGCCTGCATGTATGTTTGTGCACCACACATGTTCCTGGAACCAAAGAGGATGTCAGCGTCTCTTGGACTGTAGTTACAGATGATTATGAGCTGCCTTGTGGATTCTAGGAATCTAACCCAGGTCCTATGCAAGAGCAGCCAGATTATAAAACCCTGTGTTTTATTTTAAATTGTGTGTGTGTGTTGGGGATATATGCTTATGAGTATCCAGAAGCTAGATCCTGGAGTAGTTAGGAGCCCTGTGTCTTGGGTCCTGGGAACCAAACTCAGCAAGAACAACGAGCGCTCCTAACTGCTGAACTACCTCTCCAACCCCGCCATAAACTCCTGGGTTCAAGTGATTCTTAACCTCCCGAGTGCTGAGAGCAAAGTGCACCACTGTATCCAGCTTGAGGTTTTGTTTGATTTTGAAATGTACCTCTCGGCTGTTGCTCAGGTTGGTATGCAAATTCAAATGATTCTCCTATTTCAGCCTCCTGAGCAGGTGGGATGGCTGTAGGTGTGCATCCACGCACCCAGCTCTGGGTGATAGTTAAAGCCATGCGACTGGATAAAATAATGAAGCTAAGTACAGAGAATGGGCCCGGGTATTGGGACAGTGCAACATGAAGTTGTCCATGTGAGACAGACACCAGTATGTGCCGCAAAGGAATGGTGAGTGAGGCACAAGGCCCACCAGGCGAGTTTACTAGAAACCAGATGCAGAGTGTTGTGGAGGCCAGTAATCAGCCTGATAGGTGCTGCAGACGGGCCAAGTTAAATGAGGGCAGAAACGTGACTGTTAAGCACGGTGGCATATTATTTGTGTTTTAATAAATAAAGCTTGCCTGAAGGTCAGTGCAAAGTAGCCACACTAGTTAGCCATCGAGTCCAGGCAGTGGTGGTGTACGCCTTTAATCCCAGCAGCCACACTAGTTAGCCATAGGGGCTGGATGGTGGTGGCGCACACCTTTAGTCCCAGCCATAGAAAAGAGGTGGAATGAGACAGGAACTTGCTTCTCTTTCAGTCCGAAGATTTCATTGCGGTAAGAGCTCACTAGTGCCTTGACTGCTTTACTTTTCCGATCTTCAGGTTGAACCCTAATATCTGTCTCTAGGTTTTTATTATTCGTGCTACAATTAAGTTTTATGTCTTGGAGATATAGCTCAAGGACAGAGTAACTGCCTAGCATATGTAAGACCCTGGGGTCCATCCTCAGCACCACATAAATAAATAAGTAAATAAACAAACAAACGGCTTGAATTTGTTAGAACGAGCACAGTGGCACACACCTGTAATCTCAGCACGGGGGAGGCTGAGGCAGGAGGATCAGGATTTCAGCGCCATCCTTGGCTATTTAAGTAGTTAGAGATCAGAACCTGTCCCTACAAAAAAAAGCCCAGTGTTTTGCACTGGGCAGGGGAGTCGATGATACCCATGACCAAAAATGTCATCATTGCTGAATCCTCACTGAAGGGACCAGGACGCAAAAAGAAGAGCTTACCGGAGGTTTGCTCTTGTTGAACTTGATGGTGAAGAAGGCGTTAGCACTGACTCTCGCCAGGGGTCTCACGGCAGTGGGGGCACTCCAGCGCACACGGTACAAATAGTGGAAGGAATGAATTAAGTCTTTCTTCTCTATAAAATCTGCATAGTACACCCAGCGATTTTGAAACTCCCAAGTCTGTTTCACAGGAAAAAGAGAAAGCTCACTGAGAAAGAACAGCGGGATCAGCTCAACAAAGGCAGGACATAACAGGGTTACAGATTCTGAAATCTTGACATTGTTCAGTTTGTTTCGAACTAGGACCAACTCTCAATTATTCCCACAGGAGAAAGACAGAATAATTCGGAAACACGAAACATTTGAGACGAGCTTTGGACTGTGGCGGGAGCAGAATGGGGCAAGGGTTACGGTGTGTATGTACACAATCACGCTCCACATTCTCACTTGGGAGGCAAGTGTGTGGCTAAATTGGAGACTAGTTAGTGATTGAAATAGGTGTTCTGTTTACTCGATCCCAGGAGACCTCCAGGGTAATGAAGCCCATTTCAAGCATCTGTCAAATTGGACTTACTTCCTTTGTTGTAATACGTGGCTTAGAAAAGAAGGGCCACGTTTTGGGGGAGATTTTTCATTGAAGGCACTTGCTATGCAAGCCTGAGAACTTGAGTTCAAACCCCAGGATCCCCGTAAAGGCCCCAGCTAACTCCATAGGGTTGTCCTCTGACCTCTCTACGTGTACACGTGTGCATGACCCGCCACCTCCCACTCACATAATAATCAAGTATAAAAATATAAAAGAAAGGCCAGGAGAGGAGTGAGTCAGGCAATTGAGTTATCTATATGCCCTCAAATGGGAGGCTGTGCGGGGAGGTGTAGCTCAGTAGCACAGTGTTTGCCTCCTGTGTTTGCCTTGGGTTTGATTCCCAGCATGAGTCTTTTAGACTCTTGAGACAGGGTCTCACTATATAGTCCAGGCTGACCTCAAACTCAAGAGTTCTTCTACCCCTCCTCCCAAGTGCTGGGATTACAGGTGCGTGTGACCGCACCTGGCTCAAAGCCATGAAATTGAAGAACTTGGGGTATCACTTCTGTCTGAACCTATTTTTGCAGCCGCGATGGGAATAGCCAACTAAAGTTAACTATATTATTGACAGCATCAGCATCCACTCAGAGCCAGGTATAGTGGTACAGGATTGTAACCCCAGTCCTGTGGAGGTGGGGGGGTGGTGGTGAAGGTGAGAGGATTGGGAGTTTAAAGTCATTTTCAACGATCATTCCAGGCCAGTCTGAGTTACATGAGTCTCTGTCTCCAAAAGGAGAGGAAGGCTGGGGAGATATTTCAGTCAGGAATACGCCTGCTGCATAAGCATGAAGACCTGACTTCAGTTCCCAGCATCCACTTAAAAAGCCATGCACGGTGCTGTGTACTTGTAATCCAAGTGCTGGGGAGGCAGAGACAGGCAAATCCTTCCCCAGGACTGGCCAGTAAGAAGCCATTTCTCAAAAAAAAAAAAAAAGGTACAAGTTGGACAGATCCTAAGAACCAAAAGGTTAGCCATTACTTCCACATATGCATATGCATATAAACGAACATGCTGTTCATTCAGGTCTTTGGCCCTTTGTAATTCACATATATTGAATTCATGTGGGTCCTTTACTATTGTGGCTCACATCTCTCCACTCCTCTCAGATCCTGATACCACTACATTTTAACATTTGTGTGTGCTCACCAGACCCGGGGCAGCGGCCTCCTCTCTATACTCCATTGCCCCGAACCTCACTTCTGCGGACCACCCTGTATTGTGAAGCCAGGGCCGCTTTCCTTAAGCTTGGCTTCAAACCTACAAGCTCACCTCTGAAACCTTCAGTATCCTATTACTTTTTACTAATGGCCTAAAGAAAGATCACTTAAGATTCCCCACAGTCTAAGCTAGGCAGTGGTGGCGCACGCCTTTAATCCCAGCACTCAGGAGGCAGAGGCAGGCAGGTCTCTGTGAGTTTGAGGCCAGCCTGTCATAGAGTGAGTTGCAGGAAGCTAAAGCTACACAGGGAAACCCTGTCTCGAAAGACAAGCAAACAAAAAAAAATTTCCCACAGTCTGGATTCAAAAAACAGATATGGGGCTGGAGAGATGGCTCAGTGGTTAAGAGCATTGACTGCTCATCCAGAGGACCCGGGGTTCAGTTCCCAGCACCCACATGGCAGCTCACAACTGTCTGAAAATCCAGTTCCAGGGGATCTGACACCTTCACACCAATGCATATAAAATAAAGTTAAATAAACCATAAAAATATTTTAAAAAAGTATGATTTTTTTCTTCATGTGTATGTGTGTATGGCATATGTTGCCTATGAATATGCATTTTATAGGAACGTGTGTGTGTGTGTGTGTGTGTGTCCTGAAGTAAATATCAGAAATCTTCCTCAATCAATCTTCCACCTTATTTTTGAGGGAAGATCTCTCAATGAATTAATCCCACAGCCTGCCCTAGCCAGCTTTCTGTCTTTGCCTTCTAAAGCTAGAATTACAGCTGTGCTACCATTGCCCACCCAGCATTTATATGGGTTCTGGGGAGCCAAACTTCAGGTCACTTGTATGCCTGCTTTAAACACTGACCCGTCTCTCCATCACATCACATTTTTTTGGGGGGTGGGAAGGCACCTGATTTCCTAAAGCCCAAGCTGGCCTTGAACTCATTGGATGTCTTAGAATGATTTTGAACTTTGGAGCTTCCTGCCTCTACCTCCCGCTATGACAGGTGCGCTCCACCACATCTGGCCTATGCCGTGCTGGGGACAAGGCCAGGGCTTTGTGCATGCAAAAATGAGCACTCTGCCAACTTAGCTACACCCTCAGCCCCAAATCAGATGAGAACTGCCACCCTCACGTCGTATTTTTCTTACCGGACTAGAACTAGTCATTATATCCCAACCCCTATGAGTTCAAGATAGCGTTACCATGTTTGGTTTTGAGATTGCCCTGCCCTTGAACTTTTGGACTCAAACAACTGTCCTGTCTCAGCCTACTGAGTGTCTGGAACTATAAGCACTTTACATAGTGTGTCTTGTACCACACAAGAGCCTGACATTTCTTCGGATACTCTAATAATACAGAGAGATGGGAGGTGGTACAGAGGAGAAATTGGTTGGAAGTTTTTCAGGTCCATGGTTTTTGTTTTTAATAAAGCATTCTGGTCTTTTGCCTCAGCCTATTTAAAATTCATATCCAATTGGCCATTTCAGCAGAAGAGAGAAGCAGTGCTCAGTTCGTTGAAATGAGGGACCATGTCTTCTCCCATCATCCATATGACATCATTCCTTTTTTGTTTTGTTTTAAGACAGGGCCTTATATATAGCCCAGACTGAACTCCAGCTTGCTACATAGTTAAGGATGACCTTGAATTTCTAATTCTCCTACTTATGTCTCCCAAAGCACTAGAATAGTCCTGAAGATAGTCTAATAAAGCAACTCACTTTGCAGATGAAGTCAACCTCTTCCCCCCTTATGGATGTATGAATGAAAAATGAAATTTATGCCCTGGCAGTGCTGAACCATGCATGGACAGCCTATATATGATGATTCTGTTGAATTTGTCCTTATTGGGATTCATGGTCTAAGTTGATGAGGATGACTGAGCAGGTCTCTTCCTCAAGAGGGCACCAGATTTCATTACAGATGGTTGTGAGCCACAATATGGTTGCTGGGAATTGAACTCAAGACCTTTGGAAGAGCAGGCAGTGCTCTTAACTGCTGAGCCATCTCTCCAGCCCTTTATGAATGCATGGACAACAGATTTTCATGTCACTCCAGAGAGTGTATATAATCCTGTGTGTTGTAATTTTTACACAACACACCTTCATATACTCGCTGACTTACTCGTCTGCCATGGATGGCTTAGTTTATTCTATATTATGGGATATTGAAAGTCAGCAGGCACCTGAAAGCACATGCACAAAACTGTTAGCCATGGCAGGTGACTCTTGGAAGAATAGAACTTTATTGTGACTAGCTGGAGTGGTGGCACAAGCCTGTAATCTTAGCACATGGGAGGTTGAGTCAGGAAATAGGAATTCAAGTCACCCTCAACTACGTAGCAAGTTCAAGGCCAGGCTAGTGGGGGCAGGACCAAAAGAAAATAGGTGGGAGAGGGGGAGAAAGGGAGAGAAGGAGAGGTGGGGGAAAATAGGACAGGAAGTAAAACTATTTGTGTGCTCAATGAAGACTTATTGAGGATCCACTGTGCACCTGACATTGCTAGAAGCCTGGGATGAAACTGACCAAAACACTGCTCTCGTGGACCAGATGATCTAAATCTTCTAAATTTAGGAGGAATGACAGTGGATAAAGAAGTAGCCTCTAGGCATTTAGATCATGCTCTTTAGTGAGACTTCTAAGACAGAACTGAATGAAAGGGGGAAGGTTGTTGCAAGTCCTGAAGAAATAAAGCTTTGAAGAGAAGTAAAGCAGTGAGGTGTTCACGTAGATCTCGGGGGAGAGGGAGGAGCAAACACTGAGGTCCCAGCGATGGGGCTTGTCAGGCAGCCAAGGGGCAGCAAAGAGGCAGCCTTAGCTGGGTGAGAAAGGTAGTGGGTAGCCGTTTCATGATGGGGTCTGAGCCATAAAGTTGGGAGGAAAGCAGGGGACTCATCACCTTGGGTCTTATGAGCCTCTGGCAGGGCTTACTTTGCCATTTACTCAAAATGGCTGTTCCTATAGGAAGAGATAATTTGCCACTTGCCCTGGCCCATTCTAGTTTGAGTCAAGAGCAGGGGTCTTTGCTCAGCATGAAGTGGAGGCTTGCACCAGAGCAGGATGGTCAATTGTTACTTCTGCCACTCATTCCCAGAGTGCTCTAGATGTCCTTCCTACTGGAAATTCTGTGTGATGCCTTGTGCTCTACAGAGGGTGGGTAAGAAGTCAGCCTTTCCTACATTCTTCCAGGGTCACCTGGCTGTAGTGGACACAGCCTAGGAAACTGCCCTTGGGACTATAGGCTTGGACTGGGCTAGGTGAGTTCACCTCCGATTTCAATGAATCGCCCTTCAGAAAAAGTTTAATGAGAAGGGATTTCAAGCCATTCTTCTATATCTACTCTGATGTGGGATGTCCTTATGTATATGTGTTGCCTTTATTGGTTGATGAATAAAGCTGTTTCAGCCAAAGGCTTAGCAGGAGAAAGCCAGGCAGGAAATTCAAGCAGAGATAGAGAGAGAATAGGTAGACTCGAAGAGATGCCATGTAGCTGCCTAAGGAGAAAGATGCCAGAACCTTAGCGGTAAACCACAGCCTTGAGGTGATACATAGATTAATAGGAATGAGTTAATTTAAGATGTAAGAGCTAGCTAGGACTACACCTGAGCCATTGGCCAAACAGTGTTGGAATTAATATAGTTTCTGTGTGATTACTCGGGCCTAGGCTGCTGAGAAATGGAAGCACAGTTTCTATTTACACTACTCCACCCATAATACAAAACAACTGTGGTTCTAATTCCAGAAGCCACCTAAAAGGGTCAGAGCCAGGCACAAGTTGCAGATGGGAGGAGGATTGATGGGCATGCATATCATTAGCATTACTGTCTGGGAAATATGTCCCAAAGTTACAGCAAAAAGACTATTGAACCTGGGGGTGGAGCTAGTAGCTCAATAATAGGAACATTTGCAATGCAGGTAATGCTGGTAGTTCCATCTCCAGCACTACATGTGAACATAAAGATGTGACCCATCTGCATCTGCCGTGGGATCATGCTCTTGTACACTGTAAAGATTTGTCACTCATATTGGTTTAATAAAATGCTGGTTGCCCAGTATCCAGGCAGGAAGTACAGGTGGGGCAACTAGACTAAGAGAATTCTGGGAGAGAAAAGGCAGAGATATAGTCACCCACCAGATGCAGAGGAAGCATAATGAGAATGCCTCACTGAGTAAAGATACCAAGCCACATGGCTAAGCATAGATAAGAATTATGGGTTAATTTAAGTTATAAGAGCTAGTTAATAATAAGCCTGAGCTAATAGGCCAAACAGTGTTGTGATTAATATAGTTTCGGAATGATTATTTGGGTCTTGGCAGTCAGGAAATCAAAGTGCAGTCTCTGTTTACACACATCTCTCTGTTAAGATGAGCATACTAATGTTGTTGGAGGGAGCTATTTTAGAGATACTTCTCTCTCCTTAGGCCAGCTTGCCGCCATTGAATATGTCAACACAAAATGCTTATGTGGAAATAGCATATCCTTGGGAAATATATAATTAGGATGATACAAATGCATAGCAATGTGGTTGCACTTTCCTCTTTCAAAGATCATCCTACCTTGGGGTTGGAGAGATAGTTCAGTGGCTAAGAATGCTTACTGGCTGGGGAGGTGGTGCACCCTTTTAAAGCCCAGCATTCAAGAGGCAGGGGCAGATGAATCTCTATGTGTTTGAGGTCAGCCTAATCTACATAGCAAATTCCAAGCCAGCTTGAACTTTTAGTGAGAGTCTGTTTCAAAAAGTTAAAATAGGACTGGAGAAATGGCTTACTAAGAATGCTGGCTACTCCTTCAGAGAGCCTGGGTTCAATCCTCCGCATCTACAGCAACTCCCAACCACCTCCCACTCCAGTTCTGGGGCATCTGACACTCCCTTCCAACCTCCACAGGCACCAAGCATACACATGGTGCACACACATACATGTAGGGGCACAACCACTCGTACAATACAATACAAAGATTTTTTTTCTTTTTAAAAGAAAAGAGCATTGCCTGAAGGGTGTGCAGTGCTTCTATTAAAAACATAAGACAAGTAAGCAAAACTTTCCAATCTTGATTTTGGAACTCACAGGAAAATTATGTTTACTTATTCTAGGTGTCTTTGATGCCACCCCTTTTGTTTTCATGACCTCAAACTTTTGATCAATGGAGGACTTTTTTGTTGTTGCTCACACCCTGGGGTACCAAACTGGAGTGACCAAAGTCACTTACCGAAACAAACTTCTCAATTTCCTGCCGACCCTTTTCTGCTGTGAATTCCCCATGAGTGAGCCACTTAATGTTCTTGACGGGGTTTCTGGCTTCTGCAAACAAGGCAGAGGTGTGTTAGTTGCCTGGTAGTGTGCTCTTACAGCAATGAGATAATCCTTTAGACAAATAAACCAGAAGCCTACCTTCCACAGATTGAACAGCGGCAGCCAGAACGCCCTCAACTATAGTCCGAGCTACCTCACCTGTCCCATCATCTTTTTTTCCCTCTACCACAGGCTTTTTCTCTTTGACCTCTGGCACAACTTTCTTCCCTTTTATTTCTGTCACGGGTGCCTTCTCTTTTATCTCAGGTACAGCCTTCTTTTCTTTTATCTCTTGTATCAGTCGCAAAGACTTGAATCCCTTTATCTCAGGCACAGGTGGCACTTCCTTCCTCTGTTTCACCTCTGGCACCAAGATCTTCTCTTTAACTTCTGGCACAACTGGCACGACTGGCACGACCGGCACAACCGGTACGACTGGCACGACTGGCACGACTGGCACAACTGGTACAACTGGTACAACTGGCACAACTGGCACAACTGGCGCAACTGGTGCAACTGGCGCAACTGGTACAACTGGCACAACTGGCACAACTGGCGCAACTGGCACAACTGGCACAACCACCTTCTCCTTTGGTTCTATGGGTGGCACAATTTTCTTTTCTTTGACTTCTAGCATCACAGGCAAAACCACATTTTCTTTAATATCTATTAACATAATCTTGTTTTCTCTCGTGTCTGTCACAATTCTCTTGTCTTTTACATCTGTCACAAATGTCACCATCCTCTTGTCTTTTGTCTCTGGCTTCTTGTCTTTGGGATCTGAGATCGTCACGGTCTTCTTTTCTTTTGGCTCAATCATATTCTTTTTGTCCTTTGGGTCTATGACGATGGTCACAGTCTTTTTCTCTTTCTGATCTGTTATAGTCTTCTTTGGGTCTGCCACGGTCTTGCTGTCTTTTGGCTCTGTAACATTCTTCGGCTGTGGAGCATCCGGTTTCTTTGCCTTGGCCGCGCTAGTGTTCTCCACAATCTTAGGCTTCTGGGGCGGGAACCTTTTTCTGTTATTCATTTTATTTTGTCTAGATTAAAAAAAAAATACCAAGAATTTACTCTAAGTGTGCAGTGTTGCAGGGCACAAGCACACTCACATACGTACACTCTTTTTTAGAAAAAAATGCTTTTAGAGGTATTTATTTATGTGCGTGAATGTTTTGCTTGTGTGCATGTCTGTGCACCAAGTGCATGCCTGATGCCTGCAGAGCTTAGAAGAGAACACTGAATTCCTTGTAACTGGAGTTACTGACAGTTACATGCCACCATGTGGATGCTGGGACTTCAACCCAGGTCTTCTATAAGAGCAACAAGGGCCATATTTTGATCTGTCCGTTGGAAGATCAAAATACTCAGGCAACACTTGCTGCCTCTTGAGAAGAGACTAGGAGTGAAGGGCGCTAGCCAGACCTTTTACTACCGACCCTTTTTATCTGCTTGCTGAGATGGACCTTGCCTGAAAACCAAGGATTTTCCACTCTGCAAACTGAGAAGACTTAAATCGAAATGCAGCAGAGGAATTCCTAGCTTTCTTGAACCATAACTCCAAATGCTGACTCTAAATGCCGCAGTTCATGCTTTGAGCAGCTAAGGGGATGAGACTGGTTTATTGTTTTAAAGATGTATTTATTTATTTTATGTATATATGTTCTTGTCTACATGTACATCTACACACCAGAAAGAGGGCATTGGATCTCATGACAGTTATGAGATGGTTGTGACCCACCATGTGGGTGCTGGAAATTGAACTCAGGACTTCTGGAAGAGCAGCCTGTTCTCTTAACCACTGAGCCATCTCTCCAGCCCCCGGATTTCATTTTTAAATCTGTGTGTGGGTTTGCTTGTACATGTGAATATGGGTGCCTGGAGATGCCAAAGGAAGGCTTTACATTGCCCTGGAGCTGTGGTTATGAGTGGTTGTAAGTCACTTGATGTGGGTGTTGGGAACCAAACTTGTGACTTCTGGAAGCTCAGTACATGCTCTTACCCACCGAACCATCTCACCAGCCCCAACTTTTTTAAAAAGTTGTGAGTTGAGGGAATAAAAGCGTAATTTCAGTAGTAGGACATTAACCTTGAGAAGCCTTGGATTCGCTCTCTAGCAACACACACAGACACACACACACACACACTCACACATGCACGCAAGCACATGTAATGAATCAAGAAACAAGCCAGCAGATCAGTGTTTTCATCTTGAATTTTCCAGGTATATAATTCTCAAAGATCCCGGGCATATATTATCTCAAGGAAACTATTATTTTTATCATTTCTTTCCCAAACATATTGTGTCACTTGTGCTTATTAGCTTTGGTCAACCCTTTCAAAAATGTTAAATGGAGGTCAAGATGATGAGTATCCTCCTTTCTGTCTGGATTCAGTGGGGCTCTTGCACCATTTAGGATGACTCTGGTTTATGTTCTGAGATCTGAAGCTGGGAATAGTGACACATGACTTTCATCTTAACTTTTGGGAGATAGGAAGAGCACTCCAAGTGTTGCAGGAGGCCTCTTGTTGGTTCTTGGCCACCCAGAACTGAAATAATCACACAGAAACTGTATCAATTAAATCACTGCTTTGCCCATTAACTCTAGTTTTTTTTTTTCCTGGAACTAGTTCTTGCAGACCAGGCTGGCCTCAAACTCACAGAGATCTGCCTGCCTCTGCCTCCTGAGTGCTGGGATTAAAAGCATGTACCACAACCACCCGGCTAGCTCTAGCTTTTTATCAGCTAACTCTTACATCTTAATTTAACCCATCTCTATTAATCTGTATACACCACGAGGTTGTAGCCTACCCGAAAAGTTTAAGCAAGTCTATCTCCAGTGGCTCCATGGCTTCTCCCTGACTCTGCCTTCTTTCTCCCAGCATTTATTTCCGTCTTCCCCGCCTACCTAAGTTCTGCCCTATCAACAGACCAAGGCAGTTTTTTTTTTTAATTCATTAATGGTAATCACAGCACACAGAGGGGACTCCCACATCATGCAAGTTCAAGGCTCATCTGGGCTACATAGTGTATGTTAGGTTAGCCAAGGACTGCATAGCAAGACCATGCCCCACAATAACAACAACAAAACCAACAAAATATGGGTAAGTGACCAGGTATAGAATTGTAATCCTACCTGGGAATGAGAGGCAAGGGGATCAGAAGCTACATAGTAGATTTAAGGCCATCTTGAGCTACATGAGACTGTGAGAGAGAGAGAGAGAGAGAGAGAGAGAGAGAGAGAGAGAGAGAGAGAGAAACACTAGGTATGGTGATACGGTGATATGGCATATGCCTGTCCCAGTATTTGAAAGGCTGAGGCAGGAGAACTGTGAGTTGGAGGCCATCTTGTGCTACATACACCTTGCCTTAAAAAATAAGTGAACGGAGCTAAAGATGGCTCAGTGGTTAAGAGCACTGGCTGCTCTTCTAGAGGACCCTGATTCAATTCCCAGCATCTACCTGGCAGCTCATAACTGCTTGCAACTCCAGTTCCCAGGGATCTGATGCTCTCTTCTGGTCTCTGCAGGCATCAGCACACATGTGGTGCATGGACACATGCAGGCAAAACACCCATACACATAAAATTTAAAAAAGAAAAATTTGTGTTCCTGTTTGAAGACTTTTCTTTAAAAAAATCATAAATGCAGCTTGAGTTTTCCAGATACCTTCAGCATCTATTGATTTTTTTTTTTTTTTGGTTTTTCGAGACAGGGTTTCTCTGTGGCTTTGGAGCCTGCGCTGGAACTAGCTCTTGTAGACCAGGCTGGTCTGGAATTCACAAAGATCCGCCTGCCTCTGCCTCCCGAGTGCTGGGATTAAAGGCATGCGCCACCACCTCCTGGCTCCTATTGATACCTTTAACAATAACTGAACCTTAGCTTTCTCAGGATTATTCATCGGGAGTTCTGTTTCTCAGGATTGTGGGCATGATAGGGGTGTGTCCATCGGGCGTTCTGTTTTTTTCTTTTTACATCCTTCCTCTTGAGTCTTGAAACACTTCTGAAAAATCATTTCTAGCTTGAAAATAATTTCTTGTAGGCAAATCTCTTTTTTTAATTTTTAAAAAATTAATTTTTTGAGATGGGTATCAAATTTTTTTACTTTATTTTAAAAATCAAAACTATCTTTATTCATTTTACATACCAATCCTAGTTCCCAGTCCCTCTCCTCCTCCCATTCCCTCCATCTACTCCCCACCCTACCCCCATCTACTCCTCAGAGAGGGCAAGGCACATTGCTTTGGGGAAGGTCCAAGGCCCTCCCTACTATATCTAGGCTGTACAAGGTATCCATCCAAAGAGAATGGGTTCCCAAAAAGCCAGTACAAGCAGCAGGGATAAATCCCAGTGCCACTGGCAGTGGCCCCTCAGTCTGCCCCAGCCATGTAACTGTCACCCACATTCAGAGGATCTAGTTTGGTCCTATGTTGGTTCCTTCTGGGTTTGGCTGGAGTTGGTGAGCGAAAAGGGGTCTTATTATGTAGTGTTGACTGGCCTGGAGTTCCCCATGTAGACCAGAATGGCTTTGGACTCACAAAGATCTATCCACCTGCCTGATTAAAGATGTACAACCCCATGCCAGCCTCCTTGCCAGCAAACCTATAAATGAAAGGGGCGGGGCAGGAGGAGTGACAGTAGATGTTTTTCCAAACTGAGCTCTTTATTTTTCTACAAATAGAGCTCCCAATTTTGGGATATTTTATGTGCCATGTTTCATTTAAATGCCATGGCCCTATGAATGAGATGGACACTGGCTACTTTCCATATCCACTCTTTTCTCTCCTGCTTTGCTGGAAGGCTGACGGGAGTAGAGCACATGAAATGGCCCTCTAGTGTCGTCGGGAGGTCACACACCAGCAAGAGCATGCTGACCTGTCAGAGGGAAACTACATTGCTTGCTGGCCCCCCTCTATGGAGTACCTGTGACTTGCTGGCTGCCTGGAGAAGCTTCTAACTTCTCTGGGCTGCTGTCTTGCACAACTTCTGTATGGTTCCCTCCAACTCCTACAAGCCTCAGCAAACTGAATTCTGTCTTTCTCTACTATGGCCACATCTTTGTATTTCCTTGACCAACTATCCTAATTTTAGTATGCTAAGTTTTTTGATTGTTTAGCTTTGGTCATCACAGAATTCACTTTGTAGACCAGCCTGGCCTCTAACTCACAGAGATCCTCCTGTCTCTGCCTCCTGAGTGCTGGGATTAAAGACGTGCACCACCGCTGCCCGGCAAATAGTATGCTAACTTTTTTTGTTTGTTTGTTTTTGTTTTTCGAGACAGGGTTTCTCTGAGCTTTGGAGCCTGCGCTGGAACTAGCTCTTGTAGACCAGGCTGGTCTCGAACTCACAAAGATCCGCCTGCCACTGCCTCCCGAGTGCTGCGATTAAAGGCATGCGCCACCACCACCCGGCCTAGTATGCTAACTTTTAAACATATTTATTTATTTCAGTTTATATGTGTGCGCCTTGACTGAGTGTATGCAAGTGTACTGGAAATTAGAAAAGGGTTTGATCCCCTGCAACTAGAGGATTTTGTTTTTGTTTTTTGAGACAGGGGTTCTGTCTGTGTAACAGCCCTGGTTGTCCTGGAACTAGCTCTTGTAGACTAGACTAGCCTCAAATTCACAGAGATCCACCTGTCTTTGCTTCCTGAGTGGTGGGATTAAAGGCATGCACCACCACTGCCGGGCCTGGAACAAGAGTTACAGGCATCTATGAGCCAGCTGATACATAAGCTAGGAACAAGAAATGCAAAAAAATTAATTAACAAAAGGCTTCAGGGGCCTGTTTTCATTTTCATCTGGTCCAGAATGTGATCCTTCTTCCTGCAAGCATCTTTTTTTTTAACTCCTAGTTTTTGTATTTTCTTAATGGGAGGGGGCATGGGTGCTCCAGCACACACGTGGAGGTCAGAGGACAACTTGCAGAAGCTGGTTCTCTCTTTCCACCACATGAGTCCTGGGGACCACATTTATGTCCTGTGCCATTTCACTCTTGCTGCAAACCCCTTTTATGAAAGACAACCCTTTGTTTCCTTTTTCAGCATCATTAGTCCCAAGGGTATGGTGGACACTGCGTAAGGCAACCAAGTTTCAAATATATATATATATATATATATATATGTATATATATAACCCTGCATATCCTTTAAACATTCCTGTAATAACTACAGACTCATGCTCATTTAGGCATTGATATTTTCCACCTCAGTTGTCCTCTTGCTGCAGCTGGCGGCAGACAGGACCATCCTGCTTTCTCTGTTTGGAAAACAGTCTTTCCAAAGCCCATCTTTGGCTACATAGCAAGTTTGAAAGCAGCCTATCTCTAAAGCAACAACAGCAAAACAAAAAGGGAGGTCTGGAGGAAGGAAAAAAGGAAGGGTTTTAACTTCACCCACCTACGGACACATCAGTCTTGAGTGTCCCTCCCACTGACTTCTTTGGGGTCTGGGTGATTAACAGAACCACTACAGGTCCCCAGTTGAGGCCTCCCCCATCCCAAAGAAACTCCAGTACCTAAATGAGCAGAATCTTGTTGAAGCAGTAGCAGAGGTAACTAGAGAAGCTTTAGCAGTTCTCGAAGGGCTTTGCCCCAAGGTTCCTGGAGAGAATGTTTACAAATGCTGCCATAGCAACGATGGCACTTTGAACAATGGGAAGCTATGCCCATGTGCCCCAGTCTATAAAAGCGAAGAAAGCAAGAGGAGGGACAACACACATTCCCTTTGCCATTTGGCCTCAGTACCAGAACTGAGCTGTGTGATGCAAGCCCAGCTTCTTCCCAGGAGATGAGCTTGCAGGACAGTGCCTGGAGGACTGGCGACATTCCTCAGCCAAGAAGCACTGGGCCTGTGCATGCTCTGCAGTCACTGCAACAAGCTACTTTTTTGCAATGCCGTCAGAAGCTAGGTACCAGTGTTTCATATTAGATTCGGATGAAGTGAGGCACAGAGGATGTCATGCAAATTTCCCAGAGCTCAAACCCAGAACTGACATCATTGACCACAATCTCATCGTTTCATGTCCACATTCTGAGGTTAGGAGCTCTATATGCTCGACTATTCTGAAAGATGTCTTTTGTGCATCGAGGATGAGAGAGTAGAACAATGATATCTGTTTGCTTTGCACTTTTCTTTTCCCATTTGTTGTTTTTTTTTCTTTTTCTTTTTTTCTTTCTTTTTTTTTTTTTTTGAGACGGGTTTCTCTGTGTAACAGCCTGTCCTGGAACTCACTCTGTAGACCAGGCTGGCCTTGAACTCACAGAGATCCACCTGCCTCTGCCTCCCAAATGCTTGGATTAAAGGCATGTGCCACCATCACCACCCGACTTTTCTCCATTTCTTGTCTACAAAATAATGATGATCATGGCTTAGAATAGACAGTGTTGTCCTTTTTAGGCAATGTCTTTCTATAGGGCTCATGCTGGCCTCAAGCTTGAGATCCCCATGCATCAGGCTGAGGGCAGCATTGTGCTCAACTTTGAATAGGTTTTCTTTTGTCCTATCCTATCTCTCAATTTCTTTTTCTCTCCCATCTCTCCTTGCCTTCCTCCGTCCCTCTCTCTCAAACAGGGTCTCATGTGTTCCAGGCTGGATCTGAACTTGCTATGTAGCAGAGGATGGCCTTGAACTTCTGACCCTAACTTATGGAATACATGCATGGTTAGCAAGAATGCTGCCAACTGAGTTGTGTCCTCAGCCCTGTATAAGGTGTTTGTTTGGACTTTTGTTGTTGTTGACTTTTGTTTTGTTTTTGAGACAGGTTCTATGTTAGCCCTGCCTGACCTGGAACTTGCTATGTAGACCAGGTTGGCCTTGAACTCACAGATATCTGCCTCCCTCCTAAGAGTTGCCTTGCTGCTTTAAAAAAAAAACAATAATTAAGCCCAATTATTCATATGGAGATTAAAAGCAGTGCCAGATACATCATATACTTTCTTTATAGTGGTTGATAATAGTCCTGGCACCATCATTAATAATGGTGATGTGTTTCTAAGATTTATTTTATTATTTTTTGCCCGAATGTATGTATGTGTACTACATGTGTACTCTCTGTGCATGGATGCCAGGCGACCGTGTTGGAGCCCCTGGATCTGGAGTTACAGACTGTTGTGAGTTGCTGTGTGGGTGCTGGCAACTGAACCTGAGTCTTCTGCAAAAGCAATAAACACTCTTAACTGCTAAAGCCTATAGTAGTGATATTTTAAAAAATATTTTTATTAGCATAATTTCTTTATTGAATCTTTGGGCATTTCACATCATACACCACAATTCCACTCACCTTCCAGTCCCTCCATATCCTCCCCACTCCCTGAAGTACCCCCCAAACAAAAATTAAAAATCATACCAAACCAAAACAAAAATAAGAACAAAAAAACAAACAACCAAACAAAAATCAACCAAAAAAACATAAAAACACCCGTGTTCCTCCATCTCTCCTGACTCTCCAACACCTCTTCATCGTCCTGGTGGCACTGGCAGCCAAGGTGTGTCACAAAGCAGATATTTTTGTCCAATCAGCTTTGCTTGCAAATGTTCATTGCAATGAGTCCTTGATCTGATTCAAGGCCTCTGGTTTCTGGTAAAGCATCATCACTGGACCCTCACCAAAACTCCTCTCAGATATCCTGTTGTTGCCCCGAGTCATGGAGAACAACATCCCTTCAGGAGCTCCAGCAGGTCCTAGATGGCATAGATGTTAGGGCAGGCCAACCTGAGGCCTGGCTGTGGGTTTGGGTGGTAGCTGAACTGGTCATTCCAGGCCACCAGGGCTGCCCTCTTCAGGTGAGAGGCAGAGCCAGCTCCCCTGTATCCATGCCATCAGGGTCAGCTCTCCCCAACCTGTTATGAGGGTTGGGGCCAACTCTTGCTGCAGTGTCCAGCAAGGGGCAAGGCCAGCTATTCCAGGGCCAGTGAAGGGCAGAGCCTGCTCAGCATGGTTCTCTGATTCCATCACACATGGAGGTGACATGGGTCCCAGATATCAACACAGACCCCAGCTGCAGTAGGACCATGGACCCAGATATGGCCCTTGGCAGCAACTTGGGCCCGGATGACATCTTGACTCTGGGTTGAAGCACAGGCCCTCAGATCAGGATGGTTCTGGAGATGGCACACCACGCACTCCCCCTCCCCCTCGACAGGCCAGCCCCAACACCAAGGCCACAGGTTGCAGCCCTAACCCCAGACTTCCATATAACCTTTGGTGGCAACCCAGACTCTGGCTGCAGTGGGACCACGGACCCAGACATGGTCCTAGGCAACAGCCAGGTCTGGATGTCACCATTGCCCCAGGTGTCAGTGCAGGTCACTAAGATACGCACAGCCCCAGTGGCATCATGGTCCTTAGACACTAACACGGCCCCAGTTCTCGGGTATCCATGTGACCTTCAATGGTAACAAGAACTTCAGACATCAGCATAGACCCTTGCCCGGTAGGGTCACAAATCCAGACATAGCCCTCAACTGTAGCTCTGGCCTGAATGTCACCGTGGCATCAGGCAGCAATGCAGGCCACTCAGATCTGCATGGCACTAGTTTCAGCATGTCCCTCAGCCATGACCATGGAGTCAGGTGGCTACCCAACTGTGGGCATTCACATGGCTCTAGGTGACAACATGGGCCACAGACTTCAACACAAACCCTGGCTGCAGTAGTACCATGGACTCAGACATGGTTCTTGGCAGCAGCCTGGGTTTGGACATCACCATGGCCCCAGGTGACAGACTGGCATGACCCCTATGGCAGCTTGGCCCTCGGAAACCAACACAACCCCAAGTGGCAGTACAGACCCCGGAAATCTGCACGGCCCTTGATGGCAACAGGAACCACAGTCATCAACACAGACCCTGGCCGCAGTAGGGCCATGGACCCAGACTTGGCCCCCAGCTGCAGCCCTGGCCTGGAGGTCACCATGGTCCCAGGCCACTCAGATCCCTAAGGCTCTGGCTGCAACATGGCCCCCAGACTCCAACAAGACCACAGGTCATGTCCCAGATTCCAGGCTTCCTCATGGCCCCTAGTGACCACATGGGACATGGACTTCAACAGACCCTGGCTGCCAAAAAACCACAGGCCCAGATCTGGTCCTGAGATGTCACCATAACCCCAGACAGCAGTGCCAGTGCAAAGCACCTAGATCAGCATGGCCCCAGGGGCAGCTCCACTCTCGGACACCACCATGACCCCAGGTGGTGGCCCAGACCCTGGGAATCTGCATGACCCTCATGGCAACAGGAACCAGGAACATCAACACAGACCCTGGCCATAATAGGGCCATGGACCCAGACATTGCCCTTGGCAGTAGCCTGGGCCTGGATGACATCATTGCTTTGGATGGCAGCACAGTCCACCATGATCATTGTGGCTCTGTTGGCCTTGGATGCCTATATGAACACCAGTGGTAGCCCCAGACACTGGGCATCCCTGTGGCCTTCAGTGGTGACATGGGTCATCCAGGCCCAGGCTACTGGTTTATGTGGTGGTTTGAATGAGATGTCCCTCATATCCCATATTCTCAGGCATTTGAATACTTGGTCCCCAGTTTTGGTGACACTGGGTAGAATTAGGAGGTTGCTCCTTGATGGAGGAAGGATGTCACTGGGGATGGGTTTGAGAGTTCAAACCCTCGCCCTTCCTGATTTGCTCTGTTTTCTGCTTGTGGTTTGAAATGGGAGCTCACAGCTCTTTCTGCTGCCATTCCATGCTTCTCTAGCATGATGATGCTGGATTTTTTTTTTTTTTTTTTTTTTTTTAGTTTTTCAAGACAGAGTTTCTCAGTGTACCCTTGGCTGTCCTGGGACTCACTCTGTAGACCAGGCTGGCCTCGAAGTCAGAGATCCGCCTGCCTCTGCCTCCCAAATGCTGGGATTAAAGGCGTGTGCCACTACGGCCTGGCTCAGAGACGGACTTTTATCCTTCAGGAAGGAATCATAAGCTTCAAATAATCTTTCCTTCTATAAGTTGTTTTGGTCATGGTGTTTTTATGACACAATAGAAAAGTAGTTAGTACAGTTTGTTTTTATGAATGTGTCCGTATGTATGCCATGTGTGTGCAGGTGTCTTTGAAGGCCAGAAGAGGGTGCTGGATCTCCTGGAGCTAGAGTTATAGGTAGCTGTGAGATGCCATGAAGATGCTGGGAGCCAAGCTTGGCTCCTCTGCAAGAGCAGTAAACTCTCTTAATTGTTGAGCCATCTCTCCAGCCCCTGGGAAGCAGATTCAAGGTTGTCAGAGGAAGACGTGAAGGTAAGTGACAGGTAATGCCTTAGAGACAAAATAGGCCTTCATGAGCAGAAACCTAAGAGCTCTCCCAGCAGGATAACCAGGCTTTTTCTCTGTAGAAGGTGGCTGGTCCCCAGCAAGCCTTGTGGGCAGCTGGCTGGTCCCCGGCTGCAGACAGTGGGTCCCAGGATGGTGCAAGTCCCTGGCAGTGGGCAGTCCTAGGCAGGGACAGCAAAAGAGACCACACGGCAGATCTCCTGGTCTCCATGTGGCGGTGGGGGGCAGGCAAGAGAGACAGATAGACACACCATACAGAGTAGAGCTGGACATTTATTTAGGGGTTATGGAAGAGAGAAGGGCAGAAATGGGAGGGGGAGAGAGTCAGAGAGAGACTAAGGCTGAAAACAGGAAGGAAGACCTGCCTACCTCAGCAGATGGGGGAGGGAGTAGGCGTGGCTTGTTTCTTAAAGAGACAGAACAACCATTACACACGTTCCTTCCTCCTCTCCTGCCTAGTCCTTGCAAAGCTGAAGGTTCTCAGCAGTGAGGCCAGCTGACGTCATTCTCTTGTCAAGTGGATTCAGCCAGCCAGTCTGTACCCAGTGGGTACCTGCAGCATTAGCACACGGCACAAACTGTGACATAAGGGTAAATCCAATTCCCTTCCCACCATGCCTGTCTAGTTGTGAAGAGTACTGACATTAAAAATTAACTTACATTGTATTTTTTTCTTTTTTTTACTATTTTGGCTTTTGGGGGCGGGGGCCACCACCGAGACCCCAAATAAATCACACACACAGAGGCCTTTTTTTTCGAGACAGGGTTTCTCTGTAGCTTTGGTGCCTGTCCTGGAACTAGCTCTTGTAGACCAGGCCTCGAACTCACAGGGATCCACCTGCTCCTGCCTCCCGAGTGTTGGGATTAAAGGCGTGTACCACCACCACCTGCCTAGAGGCTTATTCTTACTTGTGAATGCCCAGACTTAGCTTGGCTTTTTTCTTGCCAGCTTTTCTTAAATTATCCCTACTACCTTTTGCCTTTGGGCCTTTTCCTTTTCTTCTGTGTATCTTACTTCAGTCTTACTCTGTGGCTGGCTGGCTGGCTGGCTGGCTGGCTGGCTGGCTGGCCGTTCCCTGATATCCTCCTCGCCTTGTTCTGTTCTCCCTGGCCTGGGTTCTCCTTCTGTTTATACTCTCTGCCTGCCAACCCCGCCTATCCTTGCTCCTGCCTCACTATTGGCTGTTTAGCTCTTTACTAGGACCATCAGGTGTTTTAGACAGGCAAAGAATCACAGCTCCACAGGTTAAAAGATGCAGAGTAAACAAGTCATACACCTGAAAATAATATTCCCCAACCATAACTAGCAGTTGACTGTGGTGGTGCATAGGGTGTAGAATATCTTCCTACCAAGAACTAGATCAGAAGATGATATAAAAGGTGGAATGGAAGCCAGGGCCTTGTAAATGCTAGGCAAGTTCTCTACCACTGACCTACATCCCCAGGATGCTAACTAAAATTTTGAACTCTGTGTGATCCACTCAGAAAAAAAAAAAGGGAAAAATGTTTCCATATCCTTCTAGCCAGTTTTAAAGAACTATAAATATCTTAATATCTATTACAAAGGTCATTGTAATGCCATTCACCAAGTATTAGATGCTCATGCAGAGATGGTAGCTTGGTATATATCAGTAATTTTACATGCCTTTGTTGTCTTTTTAATTTTTTTAAACTATCTTTTCTCATTTTACATAGCAATCCCAGTTCCCACTCCCTCCCGTCTTTCAGGTCTTTCCACCTTCCCCCCTCCCACCCCCATGCACTCCTCAGGGAGGGTAAGGCTTCCCATGGGGAGTCAACAAAGTCTAGCACATTGCTTGAGGCAGGACCAAGGCCCTCCCCACTATATCTAGGCTGAGCAAGGTATCCCTCCAAAGAGAATGGGTTCCAAAAAGCCAGTATAAGCAATAGGGATAAATCCTGGTTTCACTGTCAGTGGCTCCACAGTCTGCCCCAGCCATGCAACTGTCACCCACATTGCGATCGGTTCCCTCACTGTCAGGCCAGTGTTGGTGAGCTCCCATTAGCTCAGGAAAGCTGTTTCAGTGGGTGTTCCCATCATGGTTTCGACCTCTTTTCTCATATTCTCGCTTTTCGACTGGACTGGACTTTGGGAGCTGAGCCCAATGCTCCACTGTGGATCTCTGCATCTGCTTCCATGAGTTGCTGGATGAAGTTTCTATGATGACATTTAAGATGGTCATCAATCTGACTACAGGGTAAGGCCAGTTCAGGTACCCTCTCCACTATTGCTTAGGGTCTTAGCTGCGGTCATCCTTGTGGATTCCTGGGAATTTCTCCTTATTTAGGTTTCTTAGCAACTCTTTAAAGATAGTAACTTCAAAACATACTGTACTGGCTAGTTTATGTGAACTTGACACAAGCTAGAGTCATCAGAGAACCTCAATTGACAAAATGTTTTTATAAGATTGGATTGCAGACAAGCCTGTGGGGGCATTTTCTTAATTAGCGATCAATGGGGGAGGGCCCAGCCCATTGTGGATGGTGCCACCATGGGCTCATAGTCTTAGTTCCATAAGAGAACAGACTAAGCAAGCCACGGAGAGCAACTCAGTAATCACCACCCCTCCATGGCCTCTGCATCAGCTCCTGCCTCCAGGTTCCTGCCCTCACTGCTTTTGATGATGAACTGTTATATGGAACTGTGAGTGAAATAAACCCTTTCCTCCCCAAGTTACCTTTGGTCATGATGTTTCATCATAGCACCTACCAAAACCCTATATATGATTACTGTAACAGAAAAAGGAGACTCTCCAAGAAGCCACACCCACACTCTAAACTGTGTGTTTAGATATATCTTAGTTTCTTCAGAGTGCTTCTACTTCTCTCTCTACCCCCACGCGTATGCCTGTATCAAAATAGCTTTAGTAAACTCCAACTTTACTTCAAGGAAAACTGACTTTACTTTTTTTTTTAAATTTTTTATCCAGCATTATATAACATGCGCATAGTATATAATATGCTGCATTTGCCTTTTAGCAAGAACAGATGATCATAGCTGAGTAATTTCTTTCATCAGCCAGGAAAATGCTTCCTTAATCAATGTTCTCCAAGCCCTGTAAAACAGTTTGAAAAGGAGAATGTGAGGATCCTGTTCCCATGAGAAAATGTACCATGCTGTTTATTTCCAGTGTCACAGAATGGCACTGTTAGTAAATCAAGTGATTTCCCATCCCACATTTCTCTAACTGCAACAACAGAAACTGAATTGGATTTCAGAATCCTTGAATGAAGACTGTTGAGCCCCCACCCTTTGAGACAGGGTCTCACTCCACAGCCCTGGGTGACCTTAAACTCACAGAGATTCGCTTGCCTTTGCCCTCAGAGTGCTGGGATTAAAGGTGTGTGCTACCACACCATGTCTGGCCTTTTCTCTCTTTTTTTTTTGGACAAGGTCTCCTGTAATCCAAGTTCATCTTAAACTCCCTATGTAACCAAAGGTAAACTCCTGATCTGCCCGCTTCTACCTCTCTAATGCTAGGATCATAGAGTGCACACTATACCTCGTTCACTTCATTTTCTGACAGCATCAAACATATAATATAGATGAAAAGCCCTTTCTTCACCCTAACTGGAATTACAGTCAAACAACTATTCACCTCCTGGATCCCCATACACAGGCCCCTCCATAAGTTAGAGGACCAGTACACTGTCTCACAAAACAGCACCAAACACAAGGCAAATACTGTTATCCTCATTCAAACTCTTCATAGCGATGAAGTAGAAACTCAAAGAAGTTAGAAATCACCCAATTCTGCCTCAAGGAAACAAAAACTACTTCCTTAAGTCAGTCAAATAGTAGCAGAGCCAAAATTCAAGTACAATGACCCTAATTCTAAAACCTTTGCTCCATAAATATTCAGACCTTCTAAAGAGGGCATAGTACATATACCTATAATCGCAATCCTAGCACTCAGGGAGGCAAAGGCAGGAAGTTTGCTCTGAGTTCAAGTTTACTCTAGGCTACACAGCAAGCTCCAGACCAGTCAGGGCTATGTAGCAAGTGTCTGCTTCCAAAGAAAAGCAGTTTCAAAACCAAAAAAAATCATTCATAATGCTTAAGACTCTACTAGAGATAAGTAATGGCATTCCTTCCAGGTATGAAAATAACATAGTCAGGAAAAATGAAACCAGGGACCACCAAAGCATGGACTTTTTAAAGGCAGCTATTTACTATCTACCTTCATGTCCATGAGATTTGATTCTCAGACCATCAAAATGAGCCCCTGCAATACTTTATACTCATTCTAACCATGCTTTCTCATTTATAAAATGAATACAAAATTTACCTAAGTTCATTGTGGGGAATCTGTGAGGTAGGAGCAAATACAAAGTGATTTAAGAAACTGAAAGAATTATGAGTGTGAGAGGCACCTGCATGCAAACTTGTCAACCTGAGTTGGATTCCTGGATCCCACAAGGTTGTAGGAGAGAACTGATTGCCTCCAGATGGTACTCTGACCTCCACATGCAACCTGCATTCACACACAAACACGTGCACACGCGCGTGCGCGCACACACACACACAAATAAATAAAATTAAAAGAACAAAATTATCATAGAAGTTATGAAAATATAGCATTAATCTGAGTAATATTAAAATGCTACTTGGCTATTTTTGACCTAATAACAGTTTCTTAAAACCCAATTATGCATAAAATTATATTAATTCTTTTTTATGTTTTATGAGTAAGATCTTACTATGTAGTACAAGTTAGTATCAAACTCATAGATTTTTCTCCCTGCCTCAGCCTCCCAGGGGCTAGGATTACAAGCATGTGTCACCATGACAGCTATATCAATTCTTTAAAGGTTTAAAAGGGCTGGCAAGATGCTTCCATGAGTAAAAGTGCCTGCCACCAAGACTGAGAACCTGAATTTGATCCCTGGGACCTACATGGTGAAGGGAGAGAGCTGACTCCCACAAGCTGTACTTTGACCTTCACATAGGCAGTGTGGCACACACACACAAAGAAAATTTTAAAATAAATAAATAGCCAGGCCTGCTAGTACACACATTTTATCTCAGCGCTCAGGAGTTAGAGGTAGGCCAATCTGTGAGTTCAAGGCCACCCTGGTCTATGTAGCAGGTTCAAGGCAAGCCAAGGCTAAATATTGAGACCCTGCCTAAAAAATAAACAAACAGAAAACAAGCAAGTAAATAAATGGAAGAATGTTGTCCATGTACACATTCAGGGGCAAGTGCACCCACACATGCACGAATGCACATAACACACACACACACACACACACACACACACAAAACATACCGACAAAGATCATTTTATGTATAAAAGACTGCATACTTCACTAGAAAAAAACATGCCAATTAAACAAGTACCTTATGAACTTAGGTTAGTACCAGAACACATCACAATCTTTCAGTCATCTTACCTTGGACACATAGTAGCGGTTGACTCCAGAGACACGTCTATCTCTTTCCATCAAATACCACTGGTAACGAAAGCGACCAACTCTTTTTTCCTTCAAGTAAAGGACAATGCGGTTTATAAATATGAGTGACCCAGTAAAAAGATATATCTCCATTTTTTCTTCAATGACAAAGTAGGGGTAGAAGAGATGGCTCAGTGGTTAAGAGCACTTGCCATCTCTGGGTACTCAATTGGCTCCTCAGTATCAACATGATTTGTTTTGTTTGGGGGGGGGGGATACTCATAACTGTCTTGAACTCCATTCCAGAGGAGACTCAATACCCTCTTCTACTCTCCACGGTGCACACAGACAGAAGCAGACACACATACATGTAAATAATAATAAGAAAATAAATTTCTACAAAAAGAAATGATTCACTAGAAAAACAGAATCATTGCTGAAACACAGTGCCAAACCTCCTAAATAAAACCAGACCATTAATATTTAGGGTTAAGTTGGTAACTGACTTCTTAAACTTCCTCTTCCTATTTTTTTCTTTGGGGGGGAGGGTAACACCGCTGATTTTCTTTTTTTCTTCCTTCTTTGCTTTCTCTCTCTCTTTTTAAATTTAACTTTTTTTTGAGACAGGCCCTCACTGTGTTCCAGGCTCTCCTGGAACTCACTATCTAGCCCCAGGTTGACCTCCAGTCTTCCTCAATCTCCTTGCCTAAGCTTCCTGAGTGCTAGATTACAGGCTAGAGGCACCAAGCCCAGCTCTGTTTTGTTTTGCTGGTGAGCCAGTGAGATGGCTCAGCAGGTAAAAGTGCTTGTTGCCAAGCCTGAAGACTTGAATTAGCTCCCTGGTACCACGAGGTAGGAGACAACTGATCCCTGCAAGTTGTCCTCAGTTTTGTGAAAGTTTGCACAAACACTAAATAAAAATTTTAGTATATGCTAAAAAAATTGGCAGCTGGGTGTGGTGGGTCATGCCTGTAATGCCAAAACTCTGGAGGCAAAAGCAGTAAGATCCACAAGGCCAAGCAAACCACATCATTGAGAATGAGAAAAATGAAGGAAAGAAATCTAGCTGTCGCTTTGTGACTCTAATAAACAATAAAGGTATATTACACCTGAAAGAACAGTACAAATCAAAACAGAAGTCCAATTATAGTCTGACAGTACTCTAAGGTCGCTGGGGAGTCCTGGGAAGAGGGAAAACGAAAGCCATGATGTGAGTTCCTTAAGGCTTGCAAATTCAAGTGGGAAGTTGAAAAGGAGGCAGGATTAATTAAGGATACAGAACACACAGCTACGGAAACGTGAATGTGGGAAATTAAACTAACAGAGGAAAGGCGTCCGGCGGCTCTTAACGGGTAAAGGCCCTTGCCCTAAACCGGAGGACCTGGGCTGTATCCCCTGGACCCACGTGATGGAGGGAGAAACGCAATTCTGGCACGCTGAATTCTGATCTCCGCAGGTGCGCCTGACACGCCTACACCCACATACACCTCCACCCCCCCCCCCACAAACACGTAAAAAGAAAAACGACCAGGGATGGAGAGATTGCTTATTGGCTGAGAGTGCCAATCGCTCCCGCAGAGGACTTGAGTCCGATTCCTGGCACCCACTTCTGCTGGCTCCTTACCCTCCTGTAACCAGATCCAAGCGACCCAGTGCCCTCTTCGGATCTCCGCAGGCACCTACGCTCACGTGCACAAACACAGCCACCCAATCGGTTTTCACAAGGAGATGAATGATGGGAAGGAATGGGGACACAACTACGTCCAGTCTAGGCATTTAGGGCCCGGCTCTTGTAATCTACCTTGCTAACTGCCAAATGCATCGTTTGCCTTTTAAAAGGGCCACTCTTCCTCAACCTAAACCTCGCTATGTTCTGATAAAGGAAAATGTGGAGTTCGCCGAGTCTCCGCTTTCAGGCAACACTCAGAGAAGGACCCACTTAGAGGTCCTCACTCTCACAGAGCGGAGCGGCAGCGCATCCAAACGGCCACCGTATTCCCAAGGTCTCCCGAGCCCGGCCGCGGCCGCCTTACCTTGCCCCCATTGGAAAACTTGTGGATGTACGCAGTGGACACCCCGGGGATGATCAAGCACACGCCCATAATGGCGAGACCAGGGAGAATCTCGAACCACATCTCCTAACCGTAACTCGCTCTCCGAACCGTAACTCGCACTCCAAACCGCAACCGGCTCCTCAGAGGTGACCGGCTTTCACCTCCCTTCCGGCGGCACGCAGAAGGGGCGGTGCCTTATAGGGCTTGGGAGGAAGCGACGGTGGCCGCAGGGGCTCAAAAGTAACTGCTGTTCTCGGTCTGGCAATCGTTCCCAGGCAGTATTTTTCGCCGCCCGCCCCCGCCTCCGCCCCCAACCGACTCACCGCCTCAGAGATCAGGAAGAGGGACAACGCGAAGCGGTGCTGTACGCCGCGCCTGTTTCAGAGCTTGGTGATCTCAAATGGCAGAACAACTTTCTCCAGGGAATTCGGCCGGCCAGGTGTGCACCTTCCTCTTCAAAAAGCCTGGGCGGAAAGGGGCGGCGGGGCGCCGAAAGCGCCAGCTCTGTGATGCGGGGTCCGGGGATAGTGGCAGCAGCAGCGACGAAGGCAGCGCTGTGGTCCGACCGGAGAAGAAGCAGGCGACCCACAATCCGATGATCCAGAAGACGCGTGGTAGCGGTAAACAGAAGACGAACTACGGCGGCTTGAGTAGCGAGGACGAGAATGAACAGGAGGGTCTCGGCGTGATCTACAAGTCGACCCGTTCCGCAAAACCCGTGGGGCCCGAGGATATGGGGGCGACCGCTGTCTACGAACTGGACACTGAGAAGGAGCGCGATGCACAATCCATCTTTGAACGGAGCCAGAAGATCCAGGAGGAGTTGAGGGGTAAGGAAGATGACAAGATCTATCGGGGAATCAATAATTATCAGAAATACGTGAAGCCCAAAGATACGTCCATGGGCAATGCCTCCTCCGGGATGGTGAGGAAAGGTCCCATCCGAGCTCCCGAGCATCTACGTGCCACCGTGCGCTGGGATTACCAGCCCGACATCTGCAAGGACTACAAGGAGACTGGATTCTGCGGCTTCGGGGACAGCTGCAAGTTCCTCCATGACCGTTCAGATTACAAGCACGGGTGGCAGATCGAGCGTGAGCTTGATGAGGGTCGCTATGGTGTCGATGAGGACGAAAACTACGAAGTGGGAAGCGATGATGAGGAAATACCATTCAAGTGTTTCATCTGTCGCCAGACCTTCCAAAACCCAGTTGTCACCAAATGTAGGCATTATTTCTGCGAGAGATGTGCACTGCAGCATTTCCGCACCACATCTCGTTGCTATGTCTGTGAGCAGCAGACCAATGGCGTCTTCAATCCAGCCAAAGAATTGATTGCTAAACTTGGAAAGCATCGAGCTGAAGCAGAGGGAGGTGCTTCTGATTTCCAAGAAGACCCCGAGGAGGAGAGTTCAGTTCCCATTATTTAGGTTTTCCGTAATTCCCAGTCGCAAAATAAATATTTTGCTGTTTGTTAAAATCTTTTGAAATCTTTCTTTTTTTAAAAAAAGGAAAGTGGCAGAGAAGGCAGGTGATGGGATAGGGCCCCAGATGAAAGGCTTCAAGATAGGTATTATCTGGATGTTTTTAGCCTTGAAATAGATACTTAACTGGTGAGTATTTCAGAGCCCTGTGTTGTAAGTTGTGTAGATGTGAGAAGTCACGAAAAAAACTAAGATGTACTTGAGGGAACCAAAGTTGTGATGAAGTCAAGAACTGGACCTATTTATTTTATCACATTTCTATATTACTTAATAGTTTAGAAATTACTTTGTTGTAGAAATTACTATGTTGTTGGAGCAAGTGTTGTTTTAAAATGCACATTGGAGGGTTTGAGTTGGTCCTTGATCACTTTGAAAGTGTACCTTGCAATCTTTGGAAAGTGGTCCATGCTTCCTTTGGAGCACCTATAGGTAACCCCCCATTTCCACAGATGATGAAATATGATAGATACTGTCCAGTATAATAGGTATTAGACTCATGTGGCTACTAGTGCTTGAAATGTATAAATGGCCACTAAATTGGATGTTACACCTAACTGAATTTGTGAACTTGGAGATGGTAAAAGGCCTAATGTTTTGTAATCCATAATCTGAAACTATCGGTGTTCTTCTAGACTACAATAGAACTAATCACAACTTGTTAAAATTGGTGTACTTGTAGTCAAAATTATTTGGGAAATAGCTTAGTGCTTGGCATATAGTTAAGAAATTGATGAGTTTTAAGAAAGGGGATTTAGACCAAAGCTTTGAGTCCACACCAAGGAATTTGAAGTTGTATTCTGTAGGTAATGGGGAGATGAGGATGACACATACATTTGTTTAACATTATCGAGATGCAGAGAGGACAGGTCAGATGATTAGTCATTATTTTAGTGATATAATTAAAATTGGGTTGATGTCAGGAAACAGATGAATGTATAAATTGAGTTAAAGTGGCTGGCTTTATTCATATTTAAAGAGTTTCTTTGAACAGACATTCCTTTTTTTGTCTCTCTTTGGCTTTTTTGAGAGAGGATCTCTCTGTGTAGCCCTGGTTGTTCTGGAACTTGCTCTGTCGACCAGGCTGGCCTCGAACTCATAGAGATCAGCCTGCCTCTGCCTCCCAAGAGCTGGCATTAAAGGTGTGCGCCACTACTGCCTGACTGAACAGAGTTTCTTAAGCACTGTGTTTAGGACAGGGGATAATAGCAAAAAAAAAATACAGTAGACACAGGCCACAAACTTATGGAGCTGTATACTGAGTCGTAGCGACAAATGAGGGGCACACGGGAAAAAGAATATATTGGGTTGGTCTCAGGATTAACCTAGTTTCTTGGGCTGGTGACATGTCTCAGTGGATGGAGGCACCTGCTGCCAAAACCTGACCACCTGAATTGGACCCACATAGTGGAGAGATAGAGTTGACTCCCATCTTCAAGTACACACAGAGAATAAAATTAATAAAATGTAATAGAGAAAAATCAGAACCTAATCCTGGGACTGAGGGGAATATGGTTCAGTGGAAGAGCAACTGACTGGAATGCCTAAGGGACAAAAAAAGAATTGAAACACAACCTAGGAGTCCACATACATGAGATCACTTTTTCTCTTTCTTTCTTTTTTTCTTTCTTTTTTTCTTTCTTTCTTTCTTTCTTTACTTTTTCATTTTCTTCCTTCCTTTCTTTTTTTTTTGAGACAGGGTTTCTCTGTGTAACAGCCCTAGCTGTCCTGGAAACTTGCTCTGTAGACTAGACTGGCCTTAAACTCAGAGATTCACCTGCTCCTGTCTCCCAAGTGCTGGGATCAAAGGCATGCATCACCACCACCGGGCAAGATCACTTTTTCTTAGTATTTATTTGGTGTGTGTGTGT
>JAQHUG010000357.1:799991-810546 GCA_028555095.1 Dicrostonyx torquatus
CTCTGTGTGTGTGTGTGTGTGTGTGTGTGTGTGTGTGTGAGAGAGAGAGAGAGAGAGAGAGAGAGAGAGAGAGAGAGAGAGAGAGAGAGAGAGTGTATGGGTATGATGCATGTGTGTAGTGCCTTTGAAAGCCAGAAGAGGGCACTGGGTCCCTGAAACTGGAATTAGTGGCAGCAAGAGTCCATATGTGGGTTCTCTGTGTGGCTAGCAAGGACGCTTAACTGCTGAACCATCTCGAGAGCCCCATGAACTCACTGGATAGACTAGGATAGACTGTGTAGTAAAGAGTGCATGCAGCATGCCGGGCGGTGGTGGCACATGCCTTTATTCCCAGCACTCGGGAGGCAGAGGCAGGTGGATCTTTGTGAGTTCGAGACCAGCCTGGACAGTTCCAGGACAGGCTCCAAAGCCACAGAGAAACCCTGTCTCAAAAACAAAAACAAACAAACAAACAAAGAGTGCATGCATGCAGCATAACTGAGGTATACAAGCAGCTTACTGAAAGGGGGCTTGAGGACACATAGGAAATAATGTTTAAGAGATGAGTAGAGGAAACAGTTAAATAGTAAAGAAAAGAGGCTGTTGTAGAGAAGGCAGAAGAAATGAAGAATGTCCGAGAAATAAATACAACAGGGGCTGAAGATATGATTCAGCGGGGAACAGTACTTGCTGTGAAAGCCTGAGGACCTGAGGTAGAGAAGCTGGCCATGACTGCACATGCATGTAACATCAGCTTTGTGGGAGCAGGAAGCCTGGGAGCTCATTGGCCAGTCAGCCTGGCCAAAATGGTGAGCTTCCAGCACAGTGAGAGACCCTGTCTGAAAGAATAAAGCCCTGGGTACAACTGTCTGCAATTCAAGCCAGAAGACCTCAGTATGGATCACTGGCTTTGCGGCAGTGTGTGAATCCCAGCAGGTCTATAGGGAGGTGGGAGGTGGAGGCAGGAGAATACCCTAGAAGCTCAGAGGCCATCTACACAGGGGTACACAGAGCAATGAACACGAGATACCCTGCCTCAGAAACAAGAGGGCAGGGCTGAAGAGACTAGATCGTTCAGTAGTTAAGAGTGCTTACTCCTCTCCCAGAGGCCCCACAGCAGGCCCTTAACTGCCTGAACTCCAGCTCCAAGGGTCAGAGCCCTCTTCTGTCGTCCTTATGTGCAGACCCCCACAGACCTCCAGACAAGCACTGTTCCTCATATGTGCCACTACACAGAAACCTGCACACACATACACAAAAGTAAATGTTTTTAAAAGATGGGGACTAATGCTTCAGTATGCCCCCCCCACAATACATAAAGAAATGTAATTTTTTGAAAGAGTGAAGAGGGCTGGCAAGATGGCTCAGAGAAGGTAAAGAGGCTTGCAATCAAGCCTAATGACCATAGTGGGATGCTCCAACAGTGAGAGGGAACTAACTCCCACAGGTTGTTCTCTGACCTTTTACATGAGCACCATGACAAGGCACCCAACCATCAGCACACAAATCATAAATAAATGTAGTTTAGTTTTTTAATGGTGGAAAGCCAGTAGAGGAAACCACCTGAAATCAAACTGATGAAACTTCTCCACACACACACACACACACACACACACACACACACACACACACAGAGAGAGAGAGAGAGAGAGAGAGACTTTAAAATTTTATTTATTACATGTAAAAGTGTTTTTCCTGTGTGTATATATGTATGTGTACCATGTGCCTGTAGTGCCTGGCAGGCCAGAGAGGGCATCAGATTCCCTTGGACTGAAGTTACTGATGGTTGTTAGTTACCATGTGGGGCTGGAAATTGAACCTGGGTCCTCCGGAAGAGCAGCCAGTGCTTTTAACTACAGTGCAATGTTACTAGCCCCAAATACTGTTTTTTTTTTTAATTTAAGTTTTAAAAATAGGTCTGTGTCTGTGGGATAATCCTTCTGTATGCTATGAATATGTATTACTCTCATTGGTTAATAATAAAGCTAATCTGACCTATAGTAAGGCAGAATAAGAGTAGGCGGGAAAGCCAAACTGAACATACAGAGAGGAAAAAGAGCGGAGTCAGAGGGAGATGAGGCTGACTCTAGTGGGATGTCATCAAACCTCCAGACATCGGGACACTCATGCCTGCATGTGCACATGCACGTATGTGCACATGCACACTCACATACACACATACACACACACACAAATAAAAATTTTTGAGGGATGTTGAGATAGCTTAGCAGATAAAGCCTGAGGATCTGAGTTCCATCCTTCAACCACATGGCAGAAGTAAATTATTCATTCTCTAGTCTTGCCCTCTGACCTCCTTGCCCTGGCACACAGATATGTGTATGTGTGCACATACAAAACAAAGAAATGTTTTTAAATTATTAAGTTTATTCATTTACTGGGTGTGTGTGGAGGTCACATCATTCACATGGAAGTTAGAGTATATATTATGGGAGTCCATTCTGGCCTTCCTCCATGTTCCAGGGGTCAAACTTAGGTCATCAGATTTGATGGCATGTTGTGTGATAACCATTTTGTATGCTGTGAATATGTATTATTCCCATTGGTTAATAAAATTGCTGAATTGGCTAATATCCCGGTAGACTATAGCTAGGTGGGAAATTCAAACAGAGATAGATACAGGGGAAAGAGAAGGGTGCAATGAAGAGAAACAGGCCAGACCGGGTCTCTGAGAGCAAGATGGGCATGCCATACTGAGAAAAGGTACCACCACATGGGAGAGCGTAAATAAGGAATACAGGTTAGCTTAAAATGTAAGAGCTGGAGCCGGGCGTTGGTGGCGCACACCTTTAATCCCAGCACTCAGGAGGCAGAGGCAGGCGGAGTTCGAGTCCAGCCTGGTCTACAACAGCTAGTTCTAGGACAGGCCCCAAAGTTACAGAGAAACCCTGTCTCGAAAAAACAAAAAAATGTAAGAGCTGGTTAATATAAGCCTGAGCTACTGGTTGAGCATTTATAAATAATATTAAGCCTCTGTGTGGTAATTTGGGAAGTGACTGCTGGGTATTTGGGACTGACCGGCTCTGAGACAGGAAATTTCTGCCTATAGTGGTAAGGATCTTTACCCATTGAGCCATCTTGCCAGTCTAATAAATATTTTAAGGATCAGTGAGATGTATCAGCTGGTATAGGTAGGTACCTGCTACCAAGTCTGAAGATATGCATTTGATTCTGGGACCCATGTAGTGGGAGGATTGAGCTGATGTGGGTGAAATGTCCTCTAATCTCCTGGAATTCATTTACTTGGGTGTACACATATGTACAGATACAAAACAAGTGAAAAGATTGAAGTTTAAAACTATTATTATTTATTTTTATTTTACGTGCTTAGGTGTTTGGTGTGTATGTATGTGTAATGGAAAAATTAAAAAATGCTGCAGGATCCCTGGCAGCAGCAGGCAGCAGAAATGCTGTAGGTCCTCAAGTGGTGGTAGCAGGCCATGTGGCAGCAGGCAGCAGGCCCTGAGAGCAGCCAGTCCCAGGCAGAGACGGCTGCTGGTCCCAGAGCGGTGGCTGGTTCCAGGCAGGGAGACATATGGCAGGTGGGCAAGAGACAGAGACATGGATAGGCACGCCATGGAGAGTGAGGTTGGATATTTATTCAGGGATTTATGGAGGGGGAAGGGAAAAGGGGAAAAGAGGAGAGAGAGAGAGAGAAAGAGAGAGAGAGAGGAGAGACAGAAGAGAGAGACAGAAGCAGGGGAAGGGGAGAAGTGGGGAGAGAGGCAGAAGCTGCCTCTCTGAGAGGAAGATTGAAAAGAGAGAGAACTCAGGCCAGAAGCTGAAGGATCAGCCTGCCTCAGCGGATGGGGGAGGGAGTGGGCGTGGCTTGTCTCTTAAAGAGACAGAACAATCATTACAGTATGTATGTGCATACATACATGCTATATATGTATAGCACCTGCAGAGGCCAAGATAGGGCATCCGATCTCCTGGAACTGGAGTTATACAGGTGGTTGTGAACTGTCACATGGATGCTAGGTACCCAACAAGCGTGGGGAAAGAGGAAGCATTTCTGCCAAATAGACTGTCTACTGTAGACAGAGTTTTCTTTGGACTGCCAGCCCACAAAAAATGACATGGAGACATTATTAATTATGAAAGCTCGGCCTTAGCTTAGGCTTGTTTCTAGCTAGTTCTTATAATTTAAATTAACCCTGATGTGGAAGTGTTCTCCTGTATTTTGTATTACTCTTATTGGTTGAATAAAGAGCTGCCTGGCTTATAGATAGGTCAGCCCTTAGGTGGGTGGAGTAGACAGAACGGAAGTTCTGGGAAGAAAGGAAGTGAGCCAGTCGCCATGAGGCCCCCGTAGCAGAAGGAAGTTCCGTCCGGTAAGTCACCCACCTCGTGGTGACATACAGACTTTTATAATGGGTTAGTTTATGAGGTGAGGGCTAGCCGGGAAAAGGCTAGTGATAATAAGCCAGGCAGAGTTTAAATGAATACCGTCCTCACGTGGTTATTTCGGGTGCAGGCAACCAGTGGCTGAGCGGGCCAGCAGCTGGGGGCTTGGGAGCCAGGCGGCTGGGGAACACAACACGCACCTCTCCCTCACTTACAACATAACTCATTAAAAAAAAATACGTTCTTCCACATGCTTGTTACTTCTTCTCCATTTTGCCCATCCTGCTTTCTCTGCATCTGACTGGTGACTCCACGTTTTTTGTTTTCTGAGTCCTCTCAGTCCAGAAGTCTTCCATATACCCTCTGCCTAGCTTAGCTTTTTGTTAAACCAATCACAGTGATACATCTTCACGTAGTGTAAAGGAATATTCCACAGCAGTCTCCCAGACTATGGAGCCAAATGAAGGTTTCATTGACCCTTCCATTTCCTGCCCCTCTACCTCCTTCTGAGTCTTGTGTTTTGCCCTATGGGGGATGAATACAGGGGCACGCTTCAAATCCCACTGCCCTCAGGCCTGGAGCAGGTAATTAAAGAAAACAAATACAGGGGAGGTGATAGCCAGTGTGCCTACAAACCAGCAGCCTGTATTCCATCTCGACTTTTGCTCATTGATGCCCACTTTAAGTCTTTGGTTGCATTGGAGAAAAGAAAGGTACGGGAGTTTACTTTTGTGATAAGAATACAGAGTTTACTGGGGCTGGAGAGATGGCTCAGCAGTTAAAAGCACGACTGCTCTTCAGAGGACCTGTGTTCAATCCCTGGCCCAGGCCCTCACTTTGATAATTCTGCAACCATGAGAGGCTGCAGTGAAGACCCTGGAGGATGTGTGCCCCTGACTCAGCAGGATGTGCTGTGTCCCTGACCTTGCCCAACCTTGCCCTAAGTAACTGAAGAAACCACAAGATACTCCCCATATGGTAAAGAATCAAACAGAGGCTAGGCTAGCAGGCTCTGGACTTTCTCTACTGATAAGGATGGAATGCAGTAACCAGAGCAACTGCCACCAGAAGTAGCAATTTTCCCTCCATTATAGTTAACCAATCAACCTGGGACAGGTACCCCCAGCTCAGAGGTGTGTCAATCTTGAGGCAGTTACTATGCAATTTGCAGACCCTCAGACTCCCCATTGCTCTACCCTCAATAAATGTCCTGCCCCACTGCGGCTCGAGGTATCTCCTGTTCCACCACTGAGTAGGATGGACAAGAGACTTGGGTTTGAACTCGTAATTAAAAACACTCTTTACTTTTGCACTGGATCTGGTCTCTTGGTGGTCTTTGGGGATCTGGACTCTGGGCACAACAGCAGCTCACAACTGTCTCTAACTCTCAGTTTCAGGGAATCCAAGACCCTCATAAGACATACATGCAAGCAAAACACCAATGCACATAAAAATATAGTTTACAACTCTATGCATGCTTTGCAGGTGTAACTCTGTAGTAATCTGAATGTCATTGCCCCCCCCCCATAATCTCATAGGGAGTGGCATTATTAGGGAGTGTGGCTTTGCTGGAGTGGGTATGACCTTGTTGAAGGAAGAGTGTCACTGTGGGGAGGGCTTTGAGTTTTCCTATGCTCAGGATACTGCCCAGTGTTTTAGTCAACTTCCTGTTGCCTACAAAGATGTGGGACTCTCAGCTACTACTCTAGCACCATGTCTGCCTGTGTGCCTCCATGCTCCTGACATGATAATGAACTGAACCTCTGAAACTGTAAGTGAGCCATCATAATTAAAGCTTTTCTTTATAAGAGTTGCTGTGGCTGGACGTGGTGATGCATGCCTTTAATCCCAGCACTCAGGCAGAGGCAGGCAGATCTCTGTGAGTTCGAGGCCATCTTGGTCTACAGAGTGAGTTCCAGGATAGCCAGGGCTGTTACAACACAGAAACCAAAACCAAAAAAACAAAACAAAACAAAATCCCAAAAACAAAAATAGAGTTGCTGTGGTCACGGTGTCTCTTCACTGCAATAAGAACCCTAACTAGGACACCCCTTAGTTGCAAAGAACAAGAGAGTTTCCGTTGAAAGAACTGGGGTTATAAAACAGAGGCTCCCCTGAAAGACAAGAATGAAAACATACACAATGCACACACACATACATACATGCACACACACACACACAGAGAGAGAGAGAGAGAGACAGACAGACAGAGAGAGAGAGAGAGAGAGAGAGAGAGAGAGAGAGAGAGAGAGAGCCCTCTCAAAGAATGTATAGTAGGAAGAAGTAATCCAATGGCCCTAAAATTAAAGGCCTGGAAATTCCTTAAAAAAAAGATTCTGTCCTTCGGGAAACAGGGAGAACCTGGGGAATCAGACTCTATGCCCCATGAAGAGACCCTGGGGATATGTTTGCTATCCAGAAGTCACTGCCATCCAGATCTTTGGGTCCTAATGAAGATCTCCTTCTGATGCCAAAGCCCCAACCAACTCTTCCCTCCAAAGAAACTATTTCACTTAGCATACCTGGAACCAGAGTCCCACCTCCTCTGTCCAGAAAACTGAGTGATCCCCACCTATGTTTTCCACTCTTGACAAGGTCCACCATTTAGTTAATTATTGCCAGCCAGAAATCGGCCAGAGATGTTGGTTATACTTAACCCCCTGCCACCATACTACATAGGGATAGGCACTAACCAGACTGTTAGCCTATTGACTGACAAAGCTCACTGTTACTGAGGGCAGCCCAAATTACTGTTAGAGGACTTAAAAAGGACTGAGACTTGTCTACTATCCAAAACCTTTAACCTAGGCACTTCCCCTTCTTCTGATGCCTGCTGTTCTGCCTTGTGGGTTAACTCATCTGGACAGCAGCAATATGACCAAGCATCTGAGACTACTTGGTAGCCTTGTTCTAATAGTTTCACTAAAGGTGCCTCTTCTGATGCCATACAAATCAAGTAATACCTATTATGCATCTTAGTACACATCCTGCCCCAGTTATATCTATATAATGGGGAAGAAGGGATAATACATTTTAATATAGAGCCTGAACCACAAAGAAAAAGAGTTATGCCTGCAATCATCCCTCTCCTGGTTGGAATGGCATAGTCAGCTCAACAGCCACAGGCATGCCAGCCTTTATCATGGGGGATAAATATTTTAAGGAACTAAGTAGACAGGATGATCAGGGCCTAGAAGTACCAGAAGTTTCCAATTCTGAATTAGAACAAACAGTTAGAGACCCTTTCAGAAGTGCTTCTACAATATTGAAGAGGCTTAGACTTGCTTCTCATGAGACAAGACTATGTATGGCTTTGGGAGAAACTTATTGTTTCTATGCTAACAGATCAGGAGTAAGTATAAAAATATTGCCATAATTTGGGAAAACTTCAAAAAGATAGAGAAGCAAAGACAAGAATCAGATAATTGGTACCATTTCTTTTGGTTACCCCTGGCTAACCTCTCTGCTATCAGTCCTGGCTGGGCCTTTAGTTCTCATTATGATTGGATTAGTGCTGGGGCCTTTCATCTTAAATTCCATGGCCAATTATTTAAAACAAAGGAATAATTCAGTCAAATTAATGGTCCCTATAAAAAGCTTCACCTCCTTAGAGTAGGGAGTCTACAACTTAACTTATTCACTAAAACCAGTGAGAAATATAGCAGAGCCCCCAGACCTTAGCAAGCTGACTCCATAACGGAAATACCATTCAGGCTGTAAAACTCAGTACATAACATGACCAGCCAAAATGAAAACAAAGATCATCTCCATCAATGTCCATAGGTCTGGGGAATTCTCAAAATGTACTAACCTTTCATTTTGGCATCTATAGTCCTGATTCTGGCTAGCTGTTCTTGTTAACCAAAGTATGCCAACCCAGGACATGGTTTTTGTGCTTAAACTCACCCTGAGAAAGGCTCAGGGCTATGCTGGGATCCAGAACACCCAGTGTAGTTGCTAACTGACTGATAAAGAATTTGTATTGGTTTAAACCCAAGTCTGAATAGTCTCTGGTGAATATCCCAAACCACCACTAAAATAAACAAATGTAATAAAAATAATAAAGAAAAATAGAATAACTTGAGATATAAGGTCATTTTTAGCCTAGAAGTTCAAGGTCAGCTTGGGTAATAATAAAAGATTGTTGCAAGAAAAAAATAACAAAAAAACTGCATTCCAACTTTCGTGAGACCAGTGTGTCAATTATGCAAAAAGTCAGCTCTGATAGAGTCTGTTTTAATCTGTCTGCTTTAGTTCCAATGTGAAAACATACCCACTTCTGCACCTCTGATAGGCATAATTCTCTTTCCTATAAGTTTAATGAAAGCAGTCCATCTTTCTTTTTTTCTTTTTCTTTCTCTCTTTCCTCCTTCTCTTCCTCCTTCCCTTCCTCCTCCTTCTTCTTCTTCTTCTTCTTTTTCTTCTTCTTCTTCTTCTTCTTCTTCTTCTTCTTCTTCTTCTTCTTCTTCTTCTTCTTCTTCTTCTTCTTCTTCTTCTTCTTCTTCTTCTTCTTCCTCCACCTCCTCCTCCTCTTTTTTTTTTTTTGAGACAGTGTTTTTCTGTGTAACTTGGGAGCCTGTCCTGGAACTCCCTCTATGGACCAGATTGACCTCGAACTCACTCAGCCCATGTTTCTTAAATTGTCACTGAGGAGAAAGAAGAATATGCAGGCAGGTTCAGGCAGCAAATGGGACTGAGCTTGCAGAAGTTTAGTCTTAAGGAAGCTTAGATGATGGAGAAAGGTTTTAGCCAATCAGGCTAATAACCACGCCCCGCCATTAGCCATTAGCTAATTATTTTGGGCTGGACCATCAGGTCCCCCGGAGGGATAAAAAGGGACAGCACACGTGTGCTCTCTCTTTCTCTTGTTCTCTGCCCAGCTCTCTCTCGGAAACCGTGGGATCCTGGTATCATGAGTCTGTTTATATTCTTTCATCTATTAAAATTTATATATTCTAATGATAGCTGGCTTGGGTAATTACATCTTTAAATACTGCATCACTTAGACCTGAGAAAAAAAGTCACTTAAACCTAACACAGATGTAATTATGTGTGTTATGGGAACATTCAGTTTCAATTAGCTGTTACTCTTTACAACCCAGGTAAGGACATGAATGATACCCAAAGGACTGAAGCAGGAATCTGTATTGTGGAAATGGATGTTAACAGAATGGAGATTAGGGCAAATATGTCTATCTTGATGTGGGAGTCCCCGCTGTGTGCTGTGATTAGCATTAATGAATAAAGAAACTGCCTTGGCCTTGTTGGGTCCTTTGAGGACAGGCCTTCGCACCCCCACTTGATCTGTTTTGCACTCTTGAGGTTGGTTGAAAACAGGAACAAAAATAGGAACAATCTGTTGTTTTCAGCAATGTTTTCTAAGGCTGTTTACCCCTAAGCCATGTAAGTTGCAGTGAGGGTTTCCTGCTTTTCCTGACTTGGCCTCCCCTGCTGAGGGCTATATATACTGTGGAGAAAACGGAATAAAGGGCTTGTCTGTAGAAAACCTGAAGTGTGTTTTGAGTTAGTCCTGATGTCCCTCGCTCAGAAGAACTACAGTTGTAGTGCTGGCGTGGCAAAATGGAGGTTCCCACCAAGATCTAAGAAAGAAGCGGTAGCGGACAGGCTCGTCCTAGGCTGGTAAGGATAGATTGGGAAAAAGATGGGATCTACAAGCAGTAAGAGAGAACTGATGTATGAGATATCTAAGTTGTTAGAGCAGCAAGGAACCGCAGTGAAACAGAGAACTATAGAGGAATTTCTTAAGAATATAGCCACAGCAAGCCCATGGTTTTTGACAGGTGGAAGTTTGAACATCTCCGATTGGAAACAGGTGAAAAGAGATTTGCAGAAACAGCTGCAAAAGGAGGGTGCCAATAACGGGCCTATATCTATGTTTTCACTATGGCGCCTGGTCCGCCATGCCCTGCTTAGTGATAAAGTGAAAGTGAGGCCAGAGGTCACTGCAGGTAAGTGTGGTCTATGCCAGACCCAAGGACGCCTGGCAGGGCTTGCTGCGGAAGGCAGCTATTCAGAATAACAATGGCAGAGTTTTGGTTTCAGCTTCTGATTGAAGTTGTAAACTGCCCCAGGAAAGCTGCTACCTCTCCTAGCTAAAGTGTGAATGCAGAGGGCGAATGCTGAGAACAAACAGGAAGAAAAGTTAGGATCAAAGGGAACCCGAAGAAAGGGAGAGGGAAGAAAAAGGCCT
>JAQHUG010000357.1:834078-851377 GCA_028555095.1 Dicrostonyx torquatus
CCCGGCTCGGCCAGGTCTAGGTGAAGACGCCATCGTCCGGCTTCCCCAGGCGCTCGCCGTCCGTTCGGGCCGCAGCCGCGAAGACACAGCTCGGCCCTCAGGCGGTCGGGCCCGGGCTGCAGCGAGGCCTCAGAGGCGCGTCAGGGCTTCTAAGGCCCTGGCGACCCGGAGAGGCCGCGCGCGGGCCGCTCCAACCCCGGGTGTGAGGTCGCGCGGAGGGCGACAGACGCCAGCCCAGGTCGCGGTTCCGAGCCAGCCTGGGTGTAGAGCTGTCTCTGCCCCGCCTCTCCTCGCCGGCGGCGTTGCCAGGGTGCAAGGCGCGAGGCAGGGCCGGTTGGGCAGTGGCAGCAGCTCCTCAGTTGCACCGCCCTGGCCGGTGCCCAGGCCCGAGTCCCTGGCGCCGCTTTTTAAAAATTACATTGGTTTCCTGACCAGGAAAGGCTCTCCTGGTGCTTCCTCTTGCCCGCCAACAGTTTGAGGCACGTCGGGACCCTGAAACCCAGTCCACATAGGACGACAGTCCCGTTTCTCTGGATCGCTGGGTCCCTCCTTTCAAAACTGGCTCGGTTAGTGAGCTCCACCGCTTTCCTCCCCTTTTGCTATTTCCCACGAGTGAGGACTCATCTCTCAAGCACGGTTTCTCGCCTTTTGGCCTCGTTAAGTCCTGGTAGTCAGGCTCAGAGCTCACCCTTTGCATGACGACTCACTGGGTGGCCTGTGCCTTTCTTGGACCCTTGAGTTCTTAAAGCTTTGCCCTATGAACCCTCCCTCCCCTTGAGTGATGACTCTCCTGAGCGACTTGTGCCTTTCTCGCTCCATCCTCGCTTGATAAAAGCCATTGGATCTTGTTCTGTCTCACTCATGGGAATTAAGCCTACCAAAAATCTATTTCCGGGCACTCTATGTCCTGATATTTTACGGGGCCTTTGCAACATTCTGCCAGCGATTCTGATAGATACTGATACATCACCCTTTCGCCGGTTTGCTTTCCCCTCCTCCAATAAACCTCTTACACTAACTCTGTTGCATGCAGCATGTTTGCTCAGTGGCAGAGCTCACCAAAAGGTAATCACTTCACGGTGGGACCCTGCCCACCTGCCCCACCCTCAGCAGATCTGGTCTCTTGCACTTGCAACACATCTGCTTTCTTCTTTACTACCGGCTTCGCTTTCCATTCAGCATTGGCAGTTGGGTCTCTGGCGAGGCTACCCGCCTCTGACCATTCCCCTGGATGTGAGGCTTCCTTTCTCAAGCACAATCCTCTTCTTGCCTGTATGCCTGCCTGTACACCACGTGTGTGCCACGTGCACAGAGAAGCCAGAACAGTGTCAGATTTCCTGGCACTAGAGTCACAGACAGTTGTGAGCCACGTGTGGGTGCTGGGAATTGAACCTGGGTCCTCAGGAAGAGCAGTCAGTGCTCTTAACTGTTGAGTGCTCTTTTCAAACCTGCTTTTCAAATGATTATTGGAATCATAGCATTAAGTTCCGGTGTATTACTTTGCAGATTTCCCAGGTTACAATGGTACAGAACGCAACCCCGCCCAGAAGTATTCCCTAAACAGAAGCAGCCACACTATTACACGGAGGAAGTTTAGTTAATCGTACACAGTAAACAGGAGCAAGTTGGTTCCTTTTTATTTTTTTCCATTAGAGAGTTACAATTCTTTGGGTGAGATTCCCATTTGAGGCTTATTTCATTTTTTTTTTACCCCCTAATGCCAATCTTAAAATTCACTTTACAAATATTGGACAGGGGATTAGATAGGCTGAAGTTTATTTTATTTCCAAATCCTCCCAAATTTTGCTTATTTCACAAACATGGGGCAGGTAGTCAACATAAGCCTAGCTTGGAGAAAAGTCTGACATTCTTGTGGGTTTTAGACCCACTACACGGACGCTTCTTCCGGTTCGCAGGGCTCAGCTTCAGCTTCGCCTTCAACATTCACGGGTGTCCCAAGTTCCTTCCTAAGGGGAATAAAACAGCAAATGTTCAAGATTTTGTTATAGGTAAAATGTAATACATTAAACTGATGGTGACCCTCCTGCTTCTGCTTCTCAAGTGTTAGGATCCCAAGAGTTTGGGACACTAACCTTGGAAAAGATGATTGCTCCCACCCAGTGGGCCCTACAGTTTCTGACTATGGAGGGGAGGGCAGGAAGCTGGGAGAAGTCCAAGGCACCCTGGGAGGAAACTTCCCACCCCCTAGAGTAAGAGATTTATCACCCAAACACGTTGGGGAACTGAGTGCGCTGGAAGATGCGGTCCAGCTCACTAAGCTGCAGCGCACTGAAGGCTCTGCAGATGTCTTGGAGCTCAGACTCCTGGAGTTGCTGCATCTCAGCTGTGGCCTCGAGGATTGGCTGGTTCTGGTCCTCGTAGCCTTTCTTTTCCTCGTCGTTTTTAGTGTTGGGTGCTTCCAAATCGACACCTATAAAACAAAAACAGTTGCCTTCCCCCGCAGCTACTCCCAAATCCAGTTTGGGCCAGATTTTATCACCACCATCGCCCCTCCCCCCTCCACTGACCACAGGAGGCTTGGCTTCTGAGGAGGATAAAGAGAGAGATTGAGATGCCAAGACGTCCAGAGACAGACAACAGAGAGAAAACCACAAAGGCGTTCAGCCCTATGTCCCACATCTAAAGGCCACCACCAAAGAGTAGCATTGGTGGCATCCCAGTACCACCCATTCCACCTGTGTCCCTCACAGAGCTCATTTCTTGGGGGGTATAACCGCCGAATTCCCCCAGAGGTTTCTTTGTGGGGAGGAGTTCACCAATTTCCCAATTGTAGCTGGAGCTCCGACCTTTGCCTTTTTCCAAGGAAGCATCAGCTTCCAGGAGCTGCAAGTTGGAGTCCTTCTGCTCGAACTTGCAGGGATGTTCCATTTTGAAGATGGCTTTGAGCTCTCTCAGGGACTCTGCCCTGCAAGATGGCAACTAGACGCCCGCCCGCTCACTGTGTCACTGTCAACTGTTCTGCTCCAAGCTTTGTGAGGCAAACGTAAAATCTACCTACTAACTGTGACGTTCACAGCGCCGGGGATTGGACGGCTGATATAAAGGATGAAGGGGATTGGACACGTTGCAGATACACACTACACTGGTGATTGGACAGGCTAGGATGTGCTTAAGGATTGTGATTGGATGGACTGATACATTTGACACTGCAGATTGGACAGTCTAGGGGCACCTGTTACTTAGGATTGAATGGGCTGAGATGCACATGCACACAATGCTAAGGATTGGAGGCTTGAATGTACACAAGGCACGAGGATGTGTGGATTGGACAGGGTGCAAAGTGGGCGAGATTGTGGGGCTTGGGTGGCACGCTTCCGAATGTGGCTGTTGTGAGGGTAAACATGTGACTTGTGGGGGAGGGGCGGAGGAACAGGAGTGAAATCTCGCGTGAACTGAGTCTGTGGAGATAAAGTCCCCACCCCCTTCCCCACACGCATGCGCATTTGTGCCTTCCTGCCTCAAGCACTGGTGTGACAGAGACTGGACCTAGTCTCTCAAAGCTGCACGCTTCTGGCCCATTCGTTTCCAAAGTCCCTACATTGTAAATAAGATGAAACAATCAGGCAGTAGTTTACACGCTAAGAGTTTCCCCAACCACACACGAAAAGTTGAGTGTGCTATGTGTGGCACGGTGTCCAGGTTGCTGGAGTTTGGGACTCTGGATGCTCGCATGAAAGCTCCCTACTTTTTCTGGAGCTATTTTCATTTTCTATTACATTTGTTTAAGTGTGTGTTTGTACACTGGTGGATAGAGGTCAGAGGATAACTATCACAAATCTGGTCTCTCCTTCCATTATGTGGGTCTTAGGGACTATACTTAGTCTTCAGGCTTGGCGGCAAGCACCTTAACTGCTGAGCCATTTCCTCTGCCCAGACACTCCTTTTGCAGAATGCCCTAGTGCTCTGTGCTGGTTGTGTTGAACACTTCCTGGTGTTCATAATCCAAGAGTGCTTACACTATAAGGGGTTCTCCTTTGCCTCTACATAGGACTGCAGAGCATAGAGCACGTAGGACCTACTTCCGTGCCATCAAGTCTCTACTGGGGTTGCAGATACTCCACGGAAACTGTGCTGGTGCTGTTGACTTGGACTTGTACATCCCTGAACCCGAGCCCTCAAACTTCTCCCATTTCTCTCCAACAGCCTCCTGTATTCCTTCTGAGATGTTTAGAGAGATCCAGCTCTATTTAAGAGCCTTCTGTTTTGGTTTGGCTTGGTGTTTTTTGGAAACAGGGTTTCTCTGCATATCCCTGGTGTTATGGTCTGAGAGAAGTTGCATAAAAGACCACCAGCTACGTATGCAATAAGCAAGAACACTTTATTAATTCCAACATATTGGGGTGGCCATGGTACCGACCAGAGAAGCCCACAGACTCCTTTTAAATTGGGTTAGGAGAATTCCAGGGAGGAGAGATTGATTAGTCTGGGCTGATTGGTGGGTGGCTCTAGTGGTTAGAGAATTTTTAGCAGCAGGATTTTTTTTTTTTTCGAGACAGGGTTCCTCTGTAGCTTTGGAGCATGTCCTGGAACTAGCTCTTGTAGACCAGGCTGGCTTCAAACTCACAGAGATCCACCTGTCTCTGCCTCCTGAGTGCTGGGATTAAAGGCATGTGTCACCACTGCCTGGCTCCAGCAGCAGTGTTGGGAAAGCCATCTTTAGTTATCAGGCGGCTGTGGTCATCTGCTGAGCCAGCAGAAGACCAAGGGGGTACCTGTTGATTGGTTGTCTCTGAGTTGTGTTTTTTCTTGAGAACTGTTTGCTCAGTTCCAGCCACATCCAGTAAACTGAAAGTTAGGCCCGATTCCTGGCAGGGGCTGTTAGAAACCTGTCATGGCTCTGGTCTGGCTCTCAGGCCCTCTCCCCTGGCTATCCTCGAACTCACTATGTAGACACTATGTAGAACTCACACAGAGACCTGCCTACCTCTGCCTCCTGAATGCTGGGATTAAAGGCGTGTGCCACCACTGCCAGGCTCTTTGTGACACTACTACCCAACTTTTGCACCACCACCGCCCATCTGGAAGCATTTTGGTTAGACATCAAACACTATTAAATAATGTCAAGCATGCTATTGTTGGGGCTGAAGAGATGGCTCAGAGGTTAAGAGCACTGGCTGCCCTTCCAGAGGTCCCGAGTTCAATTCCCAGCAACCACATGGTGGCTCACAACCATCTATAATGAGATCAGGTGCCCTCTTCTGGCCTGCAGGGATACATGGAGGCAGAATGTTGTATGCATAATAAATAAATCTTTTTTTAAAAAGAATGCTACTGTTATTTTTGTGGTCGTGCACATTTATTATCCCAGCATTTGAGCAGCTAAGGAAGGAGGATTAGTAAGTACTGTTATGGGGTGCATGAAGAGAAAATTTCCTGAGATGCCTGAATAAATCAAATGGAGTATTTTTCTTTCTTTCTTTTTTTCTTTCCTTTCTTTTCTTTTTTTTTTTCTTGAGACAGAGTTTCTCTGTGAAACAGTAGTGGCTGTACTTGAATTCACTCTGTAGACCAGACTGGCCTTGAACTTACAGAGATCTGCCTGCCTCTGCCTTCCAAGTGCTGGGACTAATGGCCCGTGGCCTGTGACACCACTACTCCAAATGAAGTCTTTATTACCACTTGCAGGGCTGTCCCAAGCAGAATATCAGGAAATAGTCTGAATCTCCAGTTTGAGTTTCTCAAGGCAAGGACCACAGTTGTGTGATGTATACGGAAAGGCAGCTCTGGAAATCTGCGCAAGAGTTATTTACAGTTATTTGCAGAAAGATAGCAGTTAAGTGGCCAGGATCCATGCGAGAGCTGCTGTGGGATTATGTAGCAGGTGACATCTAGTGTTTAGCAGGTTGGCCCACCAGTCGAAAGACTCTCTGATGGAGAGTGCCACTTGGAAAATCTGTGGAGTTACTGAGTGTAAATAACCGGTTGCTTCTGTCTGTAATTTCGCTAATGCGGCACTACATTCCTTCCCTAATAACAGCTGTATGTGTGCCCAATAGAGTGAATATTTTCATGAGATAAACACACAAGCGATGGGAATACTCCTAGGTGTATTTCCCAGGTGTTTGTTGCTGATTCAACAACTTTGGTAGACAGAAAGCTCATGCGGCAACAGGCTTTCCGCACACACTCCCTACCACTCAAGGCCCAGCTAATTGTTATTGTTAAGCTTTGAATTTTAATGTCATTTTCTGTCTGAGAGCTCTCACCAACTTAGAGCTACTTGCATGGCCAAGCGTTACTCCCTGACCTGAGAAAAACTGTGTGACTTACCTTGTGTTCTGAGAATGGGTCAAGCCCTGAGAAGGAAACGTACAATTGTCCCGCATTTTGGCTGTGAGAGAAGGCTGCTGTGTAAAGAACTAGGGAGAGAGGGAGAGAGAGAGAGAGAGAGAGAGAGAGAGAGAGAGAGAGAGAGAGAGAGAGAGAGAGAGAGAGAGAGAGAGAGCTGAGAGATGAAGAAGAAGCATGAGAGAAGTGTGAGAGGGAATGAGAGAGAGAGTAAAGAATGAGTGAATGATGTAGAAGTGTGTATGTGTGTGCGCACGTGTGTATGTGAAATAGATATAAAAGAAAGGCGTGTAGCCCTGTGGAAATAGGTGTAACTGTATAGAGATGTATGGCTGGGAGAGATGTATGTATGCAAAGAGATCTGTAGCTGTATGTAAAGAATGTAGCTGTGTGGAGATGCAGCAAAAGAGAAAGTTACCATCTGAAAATGTGTGCTTGCTTCACTTGCTGAGAAGGGACTATATACCACCATAAGTGGGGGTGACGGCTTCTCACTTGCATCCTTCGTTTCAAAAGGAGTGAAGCCTAGGGCAGTGGCTCCCAACTCTCCTAATGCTGCGACCCTTTGATACAGTTCCTTGTGTTGTAGTGCCTCCATCATAAAATTATTTCATTACCTATTTCATAACTGTAGTTTTGCTACTGTTAGGAATCATAATGTAAATAACTGATATGCAGGATATCTGATATACGATCCCTGTGGATGGGTCACTGGACTCCCAAAGGAGTTATGTCCCACAGGTTGAAAACCCACTAGTCTAGGGGTTTGCCAGAAAGAAAGAATGGCAGGAACTGTCCAGGTCTGGGTTGAGTTTGGGGAGTCCAGGGAACGGGGCACAACTGAAATCACGACAGGTGTGCAGGGGAGACACTGTAGGGGAAGAAGAGGAAAGGGTACCCTGGGGCTGGGGCTCAGGACGGGGTCACCTTTCATTCAGGGACATAAGGTGGAAGTAGTTCCTTGTCTGTGTCAGTGGATAGAATTTTGGTGCTTTCCCCCCTTGGAGCTTAGGTACCAGAACCCTGAAACCAGCTTTAAGGGAACAGGTGCCTTACTTGACGGTGGCTTGTGTTAGCAGAATAGGAGGTGAGGAGGGTAGATAGAACACCTGTTGGTTTAAGGGGGGGCTGCAATGATATTGTTTGGAGGTTATGAGCTTTGTAAGTAGGGCACCTTGCATCTGTTCACTGTCTCTCTGCACCATGTAATACTGGAAGAGTGCAGGCAGTCTCATGGCTGATCCTAAGAAACACGAAGGTGAACACAATATATGTCTGTTTTTTTTTTTTTCAGGAACCATTTAAAACGCTGCAAGAGTGGGCAAAAAGATTCAAGTATTAGCCTGTTTCTGAGATACAAGAATTATAAACTTTAGAAAGACCTCAAGGAGTGTTAGATTCTAATCTGGGAAGGAAGGACAATATGGCTTCTGGGCAGGAGGCTGGAAACAAGAGCGAACGTCTGCCTGTGGACTAGATGGGATGGAGTCTATTATCCCTTTGAAGCAGCAGGACCCCGCCAGAGTAGCTGCCAGTGCCCTGTGTGCCACATAGAGGGAGGGCAGGGAAAAGAAGTGGAAACAGCCTAGATATGCTTGGGCTGGCTGCCTGCTTCTTCTAATCACGTGAATTACCTCATAGAAAGTTTCTCCTATAGTCTAGGTTTGAAATGAAATTCTAAGCTTAGGCTGAATGACCTTTGGAAAACCACTGTCTTTCCCTTGGGACTTGCCTTCCCTCTTTTGCACATGGTCAGGGGTGGGGTGAGGACAGCATGAGAGGGGGACAAAAAGGAAGTGAGAGTCGGTACAAGTCCACTCTCACACTAGAGAAGGTCTTATGCAGGGCCTACTGATGGTCACTCAACATTGTCACCTCATGGAAGGGTACCTGGTCATCCTGGTTAAAGGCCATTTCCTGATAACTTGCACCAGTATCTTACTATTTTAGAAGACACAGTAACAAATATATCGAGAATCTCTTTATTGAAAATGCAAGTTCTGAGGGGAAGGAATATGGGTATAAAAATTGGCTTTTGGTGACAGAAAAAAAAAAGCATCTGCATTTGTCTCCTGAGCAAGGATGAAACTCCAGGGCTCCTCCGCAATCTTCAGAGAAAGCTGAAGTCTTCTGCTCAGCAGGAGGGGTATTGCTGGGTCTTTATTTATGCATTTTGATATTTCCTGTATTTTTCTCTCTTCCTCTTAAACCAATTCTATCACACGAGAAAAAGAAATTGGATTATTATATAAATAATTAGGATAAAACCTAAAAACACACCATGTTCTTGATCTGCCAGAAGACCTTTCTTCCTTACCGCTCTAATTTTGTGTGCGGCGGGGAGCTGAGGGCATGCAACATGGTACAGTATCCCCAGTACTGCAGAATAGTTCCAGGACAAATGTCCAGATGTCGCATGCCCCTTCCCCCTCTCTACAGTAATCCTCTCTGGAGGATGTTAGCAGCATTTTCAGGCAGACACACCAGTGTGCTTCAGACAATCAAAATGCTGGGTGCCCTGATCTGTGTGGCTTCACCAGGCACTTCAAACAGCAGGAGGACGGAGCATTTGGACTCTATAGTTCCCCCATTCTCACCAGTCTCTGTTTAACCAAGTTCACATCAGCATTATGAGAGCTGGGTTCACCCTGTGAACTATCCTCACCCAGGTTACCCTGTAAGGATGGAATCTATGCTTAGTTTTCAGTGTTTCAAATAGTGTATGATCGTGTGCCCCTAGGTACATTAATTTGAATCCTTCATATGTCATAACCCCAGGAAGACTCCACAGAGACATTCTACTTAGAGGATACTAATGTTAAAAGGAGTTGTACAATATATGTACATGTTTATATATCTTACTAATCTATATACAATACAGCTATGTGTGCATATAACATGTGTGCATTTTTATAACTTAAACGTATATATTTATCATTTACACATAGGACAAGTGTGTATAATATGTATGGATTTAGGGAGTGAAAGTAGCTTAGTCCCCACTCCTTTTTTGTTGTGTTGAAATGACTGAAATCTGAAATGAGCCGTTTCTGTATAGTAAGGCTATCTTATTCCCTTTCTATCTTTCCTACAAAGATCACAAACTTCTAAAGTCAAATTGACAGGGCTAGGGAGATGTTTCAGTAGGTAAGAAGAACACTTGCTGCTCTTGCAAGGGTCCTGTGCTTGGTTCCGAGCATTCAGATTGGGAGGCTCACAACTGCCTGTAACTAGAGCACCAGATAATCTAATGCCCTCTTCTGGCCTCCAGCACCCACAGATATGTTATATACACAGACACACCCACACATCTAAATAAAATAAAAATAAAAATAGTCTTTAAGAAGGTAGTTTTGGGATGGCCAGTTTTGGCGCGTGCCTTTAATCGTAGCACTCCAGAGGCAAAGGCAGATGGATCTCTGTGAGTTCAGGGTCAACCTGGTCTGCAGAGCATGTTCCAGGACAGCCAGGGATACATAGAGAAACCTTGTCTCAGAAAAACCAAAATAGATAGGATAGATAGATAGATAGAAAAATAAATAGGTTAATAAATAAATATAAAGGTAGTTTTGATAGTTGGAGAGATAGTTTAGCAGTTAAAAGTGCTGGTTGATCTTCTAGAGGACATGGGTTTGATTCCCAGAACCCATAGGGTGGCACACAACCATCTTTCACCCCAGTTCTAGGCAACCTGACACCCTCTTCTGGCTCCTTTGGGCACCAGGCAATGCATGTGGTTCAGAGGCATAAATGCAGGCAAAACAGCCATGAACAAACAATATGCCACCAATTTTTTTTTTTTGGTTTTTCGAGACAGGGTTTCTCTGTGACTTTGAAGCCTGTCCTGGAACTAGCTCTTGTAGACCAGGCTGGTCTCGAACTTACAGAGATCTGCCTGCCTCTGCCTCCCTAGTGTTGGGATTAAAGGCGTGTGCCACCACCGCCCGGCGCCACCAATATTTTTTAAAAGGTCATTTTTGGTTAACAGTGTGAAGTCAACAACAAAACAACAATATCATGGACAGAACAAAGCTGCCCTGGACAGGAAGCAAGTTCTAGAATGGCAGTTCTGCCAAGATGCTTCCCTTTCCTCACCTGCACTTTGGCTTCACTCACGCCGATGGATGCTGCCAGTTCTTTTCTGGGGGAAAAATGGCAGATGTTCAGTATTTGATAACATGGATAGAATAAAAATATGTACAGGAATTTTATATTAGTTTAGAAATGTTTCTCCTATCATCCCACTTTTTGTGACATTTATCTTGGAAATTATGGGTTTAAAAAAACCCTATTAGTAATTTTATTTTACCAACCCACCATTAACAGGTGTGAAAAGCCAAGCATGTCCCAATAAACAACTTGAAAAACACTAATATAGACAGCAAAAAACTAATAATGTGGGTGGAAACTCCTAATACTTGGTATGGTAGTGAAGGAAACTTTTTTTTTTTAAAAAAAAAGCAAATGCTACTAAAGCAAATTCACACAGGAAAAACTCATGTGAGGCTCTTTGTCAGGACAGAAGGATAACTCAAATAAAAGCAGACAGATCAATGGAAAGCACCCAAGGATTTCTACTGTCCATTTCATATAGGAGGGTGTCAAACCTACAAGGAAGTGCTATGTTGCACTTGTCTTGTTTATTTGGTTTGCCTGTGCCACAGTGCACCTGTGCAGGTCGGTCAGCGACAACTAATAGAAGCTAGTTCTCTCCTATCATGTGTGTACTGATGAATTCGGGTTCTCAGACTTGATGGCAAGCACCTTTGCCCACAGAGCTATCTCATCCACCAGAAAATGAGATATTAAAGGCATAACAGACACAAAGTAAATGCTATATTTTTTTGTACAATATTGGCTGCCCAATCTTGAATTCTCCCAGGGAGGGAAGCTGGAGAATGAAGCTCCTTGCAAGATCCAGTTCAGCTGATAAACAACAAAGCAAGCTCCTGTCCCAGGAAATCCAGATGAACAAAACAACACAGGCATGGTAGAATATGTCCCAGAATCTTGCATAAATGGACTCACAGAGACTGGGCTGGCTTGGAATCCATTACGTAACTGAGGGCAATCTTGCACTTCTGATTTACCTGTCTCTACCTCCTGACTTCTGAGATCACAGATGATTTTTTTTTCTGTTTTGACATACCGTACCACTCTTCAGGCTACCTGGAACTCACTCCTGGAGTCTGATTGGACCACCCAGTGCTACAGTTATAGGCAGAAGCCACCATGTTCAATATTGAATCTTATTTTTATGTAGAAAATATTTTTGGAGGGGGTAGAAATTGTAATGGGAGGTAAAAAGACAGTATTTGAGAGAAATGTATCAATAGCTATATTTATGCAACTTAAGAAATACATGACGCACAGATGTATCAGAAATATACCTGGGCTCTCTGTAAGAGCAGCAAATGGTCTTAACTTCTGAGCTACTTTGCCAGGCCCAGAAGTATGGAATTTTTTAAAAAAAGACCTTATAGCAACAGACACTGCCCAGTTTTATACAATTAAATAGATGAAAATACCTTCATGCCTAGTTTGACTAGTTCTCATCCCTCACCCCAGAACCCTAGTGCCAGAGGATGAGGATGGGGTCTGGCGGCCTGGATGGCGTAGGTGACTTTTGTTTTAAAAGGGCAAGAGAGAGGCTGAGGAGACAGCTCAACAGAAAAAGGAACTTGCTGGCTAACCTGGGGACCTGAATTCGACCCTGGGAGCCACACGGTAAAGTGAGGACTGATTACCCTAGTTGTCCTCACACCTCAGTATATATGGTGTGGCAAACACACAATAAAATAACGGAATAAAAATAAAAAATAATTTTAAACAGAGGGTAAGAGGGGCACTGGGGAAAAAGCGACAACAACCCTGGCCCACATGCTCCCAGCCAGGTATCTGCTCACCTTTCTTTTGCTTTGATGTAGTGAGTATTCTGGAAAACACTCTCCAGCTTACACAGTTGCCAGCGGGCAAACCTGATGTGTTTGCGCCCTGGCGCTGGCGCAGGTTGCGCCACAGCCTCGTTGTCTCCCATGGCCCCCAGATCTGGCTCCTGAGGTTGCGGCTCATTCTCCTGGCCATTGCCACCTTGGTTCCCGTCATCCATGAGGACTGCAGCACCGGCAGCTGAGGGGCCTTCTCCTGCTCCTTCCCGGTCAGTGGCAGCGGCTCCGCGTCCAGCCTGACCCCATCCACTCGCTTCCTCATTTCTTTCTTCTCCAGCCTGCAAGACCTTCCATGCCTCAGCCTCTGGAAGTGGAGAAACAGAGAAAGGACACCTAGGTGACAGGGCCTCGGGTGGTGCGAAGTCCCCGTGAAGCCACAGCACCTACAGACGACGCCAGAACACAGCGCCTGCCCAGCCGCCTCTGTGGACGCTCCTCCCCTCATGGACATCACCAACCCGCCATTCCTAGCGCGCACTAACCACCCCAGTTGTCATCGTCGTCGTCAAGCCCCACATAAGGCAGGTAATCGAAGTTTTGATGCTCCATGTCCGGAATGCCGTCGTCGGAGTGGCTTGCGGCTTGCTGTCCCTTGTGCCTCTGAGGAGTCGGAGCTGGAGCCCCCTACCGTTCTTAGATCAGAAGTTCTCAACCAGCAGGGCCCTCTTCCGCCTGCACCCTGGTCCTCCCATTTAATTTGTATCCAATCATGGGCCTGCCTCCTCGCTTCCGGTCGACTCCTGTTGCTATGGGCTGAGCGGAACTGAGGGCAGTTTGGAGCAGCATCGAGCAGACTGTGTTTGCGGGGAAGAGATGGCGCCTGGGCAAGCAGGGTGTAGAAGGGGCCTTCCAAGTTGTATCTCAACCGAGTCACCTGGCCTTGATGAATTATCTTCCTAGGGAACGGGCGGTGGTCTAATACGGTAATCGATTTCCCGGGAGTAAGAAAAGATCCACCAGGAGCTCTGAACATTTCTTGGTCTAGTGCTCCACACTGGATCCCTGGTACTTGGCCAAGAACAGATATTGAAGCTAATGTATTTATCCGAGAGGCTCTTCTTTGGACTTCCACAGAAAGTGAAGTTAGAGCCTGCCTTGCTTCCATGTTCTGACTTTCCAGGAGCTTGGGCAGGCTTGCAGGTCCTGGGGCTGTTCAGCAGGCAGATGGGTGGGCTCATCTTCACCAGGGCTACCGAGGAGGAGTTTAGTAGTACAGTCCAGCCTTCATGAGAGCTGGCAAAACCTGTGAGAATTGTCATACCTGTGCTGAGGTTCCTCGCCTTTCTCTTGAACGCATTTCTAATGTCTTCTGTGAATGGTCAGAGTATCAAGAGCAGGCCTTTATGTCTGGTTTCCATCCCAGAGTCAAGCAGCGCCTTCACTGGCATGTGGTCAGACTGGTCCCAAGGCAGCCAGCATTTCCCAACACGTTCTGGTTTCTCTGAGACTAGAAAGGGTCCTAAAACTCCAGTGTATTTCTGTCAGTTCCATGTCTGAGCTGGCCATTTTCAGGAGCCCTGGTACTGAAGTAAGAATCCTTCTGCCAGGCAGTAGTGGCTCACACCTTTAATCCCAACACTCAGGAGGCAGAGACAGGCCTGGTCTGTGAGTTTGAGGCAGGCCTGGTCTACAGGGCAAGTTCCAGGACAGCTAGGGCTTTTACACAAAGAAACCCTGTCTCAAAAAAAAAAAAACTAAAAGAAAAACAAAATTAAATAGCACCCAACCGTCCCCAAAGAATTCTTCTCCCACAAAAAGACTTACCTCACAGTTCTGATAGCAGCTTATCTACTAAAGCTGCACATATATGCTTCCTGGCCTTTGCTTGTCCTTACTCTCCATCATAAAACTTTGCCAGCACAGTGCTGAGAACATGAGAATTTTTCTGTCTAGTCTGGCCACAGTCAAAGAGACACCAGCTTTTGGTCCTGAAACTGTTGCGGGCACAGTGCTGAGAATATAAGAATTTTTCTGTCTAGTCTGGCCACAGTCATAGACACACCAACTTTTGGTCCTGAAACTGCGGGCACAGTGCTGAGAACATGAGAATTTTTCTGTCTAGTCTGGCCACAGTCAGAGAGACACCAACTTTTGGGCAGGGATTGTAGCTTAGTTGGCAGTGTCCTTGTGCCACATGGCCACATGGGTTAGAGCCCCTGAACTACATGAGCCTGGTATGGTGTTTTTCAGTCCTGTAATGCCTGTAATCTGAGAACTTGGGGAGCAGAGACATTAAGATCAGAGCTTTAGAGTAACCTTGGCTAAAGAATGCATTTGAAATCAGTTTGGGGCATTTGAAACTCTTTAAGGGATAAAAGACATTTATTTATTTCCTTTCTGAAATTCTGATATCTCTAATTTTTTTGTAAAGCAGTGAACAATGGGCCTGATTTAATTTTAATTGTTTTATTTTTAAGTTAATGGCTAGCTCAAATATAAATAATGTACATTTCTACAGAAATGTGAGTAAGCTATACATGTATCAGCAGTATGGCTGACCTCTTTTGTTGTTGTTGTTTTGTCTTTTATACAAGTTATATGTAGTTCTGGCTATCCTGGAACTCACTCTGTAGATCAGACTAGCCTAGAACTCACAGAGATACACCTGCGTCTCCCTCCCAAGTGCTAGGATTAAAGATGTGTGCCACCACTGCCTAGTTCTTTTGGTTATTTTTGAGATATTAATTTAACTTCATCTCTCCCCTCTCTTTCCTCCATCCAAGGAGTCCCATATACTCCCCTTGCTCTCCTTCAAATTTATGGCCTGTTTTTCATCAATTGTTATTGTATGCATATATATATCTGTATATACATATATTCCCAAATCTAATCTGCTGAGTTTATATAAGTCATTTGTATGTATGATTTTAGGGCTGACCATTTGGCACTGGACAACCATTTGGTGTGCTTTTCCTCTGGGAGCTATTCCTAGTTGCCTGGAGTTCTTTGGGTAGGGTTGAGACCTCCTGGGCTTTCCCCTGGGAAGTCTGACATGCTCATTTGTGTCATCCTTGTTCAGCTCACCTTTAGATGGGCATATTGGTTCAACTTTATGGGTATAGTTTCTGATGTTACTAGGAGACATAATTCCACAACAAACTCTCTGATCCTCTGGCCCTTAGACTCTCTCTGTCCCCTCTTCCACAGTGTTCCTGGAGTCTTAGGTGCAGGAGTGTTTTGTAGATGTATCCACTGGGGCTGGACTCCACAGCTCTGCATTTGATAGGCTGTGGTTTTCTGTAGTGGTCTTTATGTGTTATAAAGAGACGTTTTCTTCACGGGGGTGGGGTGAACAGTTACTTCACTTCTCTGTGAGTATAAGGACAAATGTTTATAGACTGTTTTTAGGGATGCTGCTGCTTTACTGAATTAGTGGTTGCAGATTTTCGTGCAATAACCATGACTCCACCAGTCCCGAATCTAGGTTTCTAGTACCAGACAAGGTCTTCCTCTTGTTGAGTGATTATTAAGTACAATTAATCACTGACAAGGTATGCATGCCACTACTTCATCCTTAGGGTCATTGTGGCGTGCTGCCTGTTGATGTGGTTCTTAGGCATCATAGCTGCATAGGAAAGTGGGTTGCTTTCCTCTGCTGAAGCTTGCATGGCACCTTCTGGTCCAAACGAAAGTTAGTTTTTAGGGAGGGGGTATTTAGGTCATCTCCAGCTCAGTGGTCCCTGGGCCTGTGTCTGAAATGCAAGGTGTCTTAAGCAATAAGGGCTTTCCACCTTTGGGGAGTAACCAAGGGCAACAGCAATAAGCTGTATGTTTTGGGAATCTCTTGGACACCCCTGTCCAACAGCTCAAAAGGGACTTTCTCATGTCTGGAACTGGTGTTTTTGTTAGTTGGTTTTCGACTCTATGCTTTAAGGTGGTTAGGATTTCTTGCATGGTTACTATAGAAGGGTTTTTTTTTTTGCTAGATTGAGTCATTTTGCCATTATTTCTTTAAATATTCTTTCTATTCCTGTTCTCTATCCCTTCTAATTCTCAGGCAGTTACTCAGGTGTCCTCATGACGCATGGTATCTTGTGCTGATATTTTTCAATAGTTTTCTTTACCCTTTCCTTAGACTGAATAATCTCCGTTGACCTGTCTTTGAGATTGCTTGATTCTTCTTTACCTATTCACACATGCTAGGCACATAACTCACACATAATTCAATTATGTTATTTATATTTGTCTTATGAATAATTTTGTTGTAATATATCTTTTTATTCATTTGTTTGCTTCCGGGTGCCTGCGCATGCCATGTTGTATATGTGGACATCACAGGGTAACGCTCCTGTGTTAGTTCCCTTTTCCCACCAAGTGCATCTAAGGCATATGGAAGGCAGGTTGTAAGGATTGGCTGGAAGGTCTTTTATCTGCTGAGTCATCTTACTAGCCCATATACTATTTTTTACCTGTAAAATTTTTTTCTTGGTATGGGGGTTATCTTTTTACTTAAAGAAATTCATACAATGTGTTTTGATTATGTTTTCTCCCTCCTTCAACTCCTATCAGAATCTGCCCACCTCCCTACCCACCCAACTTTATGTTCCTTCTATCATTACAAAGTCCCACCAGCACTGCACCTCACCCGGGCAGGAGAGTAGAGCTGACCCTCTTGGCTGTGGTGCAGGTGAGCTGAACCCCCTCGGTCCCCGTCAACCATGTAGTGTCATGGGTGAGGGAAAGATGCCCTTCACCTTGCCCTTTGCTTCCTATGGCAGGCAGGTGAGTTGTCCCCAGAGGGAATGAGAGCAGAAGAGCGGACCCTGTCCCTCACCAGCTGTAGCACACAGAAGAACAGACCCTGCACCTTGCCTGGGGAGCACACTAGAGCTGACCCTGTTGGTGGGCACACAGGTGATCTGGTCCCATGGATGTGAGAGCAGGAGAGTGGTACTTGCCTCCTCCCTCATATGCCATGTGGTGGCATGGGTGGGGGAAGTATACTTTCCATCCCCCACCCCTTGACAACTGCAGCAGGCAGGGGGGTCATCCTTGGGGGGCATGAGAATAGAAGAGCTGGCCAACAATTGTCCCTCACCAAT
>JAQHUG010000357.1:898875-921663 GCA_028555095.1 Dicrostonyx torquatus
AATGAACTGACAAGGTATTTATTTCAAATACAAGTTCTTAGGGAGGAAAGATAAACAATGTGGGTGGGAGACCAAGTGCAGCTGCAAGTGGCTCCAGGTCAAGGTGCACTGTCTTCAGAGAGGTGGAGTGGGGCCCAGGAGTAACACTGCTAAGCCCAGTCAGATTCTGCCACCTCCAGAACTGCTCTCTCCTCTTATTGAACCATCTCTATGAGAGGGAAGAGGGACTTGTTCAGTAGAGTAATCAGGATATAATGAGAAAACACACTGTGGGGCGTTAGCTCCCTCTATATTTTATACTGCACAGAAGAACCTGCTGTCTCACTGCCCTAATTCTGTGAGGGGCTGAGGGGCTGGTGCAGGGTCCAGTGCTTGCCTAGAATGTGGGAGGCCCTGGTTTCCACCCAAGCACTGCAGAATAGTCCCTGTACAAATGTCCAGATGTCGCATGTCTTTCCCCCTCTCTACAGTAGTCCAGTCTGGAGGATGTTAGCAGCATTTTCAGGCAGATGCACCAGTGTGCTTCAGACAATCATAATGCTGGGTGCCCTTATCTGTGTAGCTTTACCAGGCACTTCAAACAGCCGGAGGACGGAGCATTTGAACTCTATAGTTCCCCCATTCTCACCAGTCTCTGTTTAACCAAGTTCACATCAGCATTATGAGAGCTGGGTTCACCCTGTGAACTATCCTCACCCAGGTTACCCTGTAAGGATGGAATCTATGCTTAGTTTTTAGTGTTTCAAATAGTGTAAGATTGTGGCATCCCTAGCTACACTGATTTCAGTCATAACTCCAGGAAGACTCCACAGAGAAATCCTACCTGAAGGATACCAGAATTAGAGGTGTTAAATGTATGTTTACATATTTATAAATATATTATTAATACTGAATGAAAGAAGACATAAAGTAGGAACGTGACATAACCTAGGTATGGAGGAGGACAAATTCTATAACACGTATGAGGGAAAGCATATCCAGAGGCAGAAACATCTGGGAGAGTTCAGAGTGTGTGTGTCCAGACTGAACTCAGGACCTAAGTACAGTAGAGGACAAATTCTATAACAGATATGAGGGAAAGCATATCCGAGACAGGTACATCTGGGAAAGTTCAGAGTGTGTGTGTCCAGACTGAGCTCAGGACCTAAGTAAAGTAGAGGACAAAGTCTATAGTAGATATGTGAGAAAACATATCCAGAGGCAGGGACATCTGGGAGAGTCCACAGCATATGAGATGGGGCGTGTGGGGAGAGGAGAAGGAGAGGGGAGACAGGGGAAAGGGAGCCAGTAGGAGAGAGAACCAGGTCGGGGTAGCAGGCCAGAGCCCAGAAATGCCAGTAACTGATGTGGGGTAAGATGCTTAGTGAGAAGAATGTCTATCCAGGACATCCCAAGTGAAATGGGGCACCTGTCAGAAACAAAAATTCTCCAAGTCACACAGGAAAGGTGTCCCAGTGGACATAAGAGGAACTTCCTGGTATAGAATGGTAGATTTTTGTTACAGTGAACAAAGCAGGCAGCTTGGGGGTGACACCAAGTAAGAAGAGGAGGGGAGAGAGCAAGAGAAAAGGGAGATGTTCCTGTGGGTGAAGCCGACCAGAGGAGTAGCCGGCTGAAGGAGCCATAGAGACGTGGATAGAGTGTAGAGTGCCCACATGGAGGACACAACCAGCCAGACACCAGAGAGATGAGAGCAGCAGTTAGAAAGCAGGCAAAGGGGAGCAGCAGCTAAAGGATGAGACTCTAGGTTATGGAATCAAATGTTGTGGGTGGCACAAGCCAGCAGAACCAAATGATCCGCACATCTCAGGAGAGTCAGAGCAGATGCTTGCCTAGCAAAGACTGAGTATCCGAGCAGGAAGCTCATTATGCCACTCCTGGGTTTCATAACCAGATAAATAAACAATAAATAAAAAGGGAAAGAACATGACTGGTCCCAGGTTTTACTGCCAGATGAATAGAAAAAAAGGAAATAAAAAGCAAAGGAGAATGACTGGTCCTAGGTATGATGGAGAAGGTTTATTACAGACATATGGAGAGCATTGGCAGAGGCAGGGACATGTGTGGGAGCTCACAGTGGACATGACCAGACTGAGATATCCCATGTGAAGACAGTGGGTAAGGGGATGTAGAGAAAAGAGAGGGAAACAGGTACAGCATCCAGGAGAACCAGGAGAGTGGACAAAAGGCCAGGTACCCAAAATGGTTCAATTATATATTGAAGGGCTGATGTGGGATAATGTTTTTTTACACTGTAAAGATTTTTCAATTGTACTGGCCTAATAAAATGCTAATTGGCCAGTAGCCAGGCAGGAAGTATAGTCAGGGAAACCAGACTAAGAATATTCTGGGAAGAGGAAAGGCAGAAATGCAGTCACCAGCCAGTTGTAGAGGAAGCAAGATGAGAATGCCTAAATGAGAAAAGTTTCCAAGTCACATAGCTAAACATAGACAAGAATTATGGGTTAATTTAAGTTTTAAGAGCTAGTTAATAATAAGCCTAAACTAATAGACCAAACAGTATATAATTAATATAAACCTCTATGTGTTTCTTTGGGACTGAACAGCTGAAGGCCTGGGCAGGACAGAAACTTCTGTCTACAGCTTACTGGCTTGTTCTTATACCTTACTCAGCCTAATTTCTTATACCAATCCAGAGATGGAACCACCCACATGTGTTGGGTCTTACCCTGTCAGTCACTAATTATGAAAGCTCCCTCTTGGTCACATCATTGTATGTGAATCTTTACATACCCACTGATATGGCTGCTTAGGGGCTGGAGAGATGTCTCTGAAGTTAAGATTACTTGTTGCTCTTGCAGAAGACCTGATTCAGTTCCCAGTATCTTCAGAGGATTCTGAATTATGAGGTTTATGAAAACAACTTCTTGATCTGTCAGAATCCCAACACTGTTGATAATGACCATAGGTCAATAAATATTTAAAAACATAGAACTAGAGGAACCAGTATCCAAAGACTTACTCATCTGTCTATATCAGGTCAAATGTGAACATTCTGAATAATTTCCATAAAACACTGTGCCATTATTAAAAAAAAGAGAGATGCATTTTCTTTCATCTTGAAAAATTGTGTATTCAAGTTAATGTACTGTTGGGAAGCTCATCAGTGTCTTCTAATTTACTCATTTTTATAACATTCACCAAACATTTAGTTAGCGCCTACTGTGTGCCAAGAACTGCATTCTAAAATTTGATTGAGTCAGTTTGAATAATTTAATAGTGTGTATTCATGACTTTATACCTTTGTCATACAATTATGAAGGCACATATTTTGTTGAAAGGCTCATGGAATCCTTACAAGCAAACAATTTTAAACCAGCTGTGTGGAAATTAAAACAACTAAATTTGCTTCTATCAAGCTTGGCCCTTCGATGGTGAATGCCTTTTGTGCCAGCATGTATGCCAGAACTGAATCTACTAGTTCTGTGCTTCTCTACATCAGAAATAGTTGGATACTGGGCCCTCTGTCTGAAACTCTAGAGTCATCTTTACTATTGAATAAATGATGGTGTATTTTTGTCTGAATATTTGTGTGGGTATTCCACAACTAACAAAATTAGATGCAGGAGAGTACTTGCTTGTTTTAAACACTTTCTTTCAGCTTCTGAATGATTAATATCCTATGCTTTTCTAATATTCATTTATTCCACCATGTCCTGTGTTCCCTGGCTGCTGTGGTTTTAGTTTTTTGTTTGTATATATGCATTTGAGATTTGTATATATGCAATTTGAGATTTCATTCATTAACCATATGATCTATGTAATTTAGGATTTATTAGGTTTTATTTTTTATGTTGTGTATATTTTATTATATTTTTAAGGAAAATTTGTTTTAACTAATTACTAACTCATGAGTTCTATACCTCTGCTTACTCTGGTGCCTTTCTCCCAGGAGTCTCCTTTCTGTTTTCATGTGGCATGTATTAAATTGTCACTCGGGCCAGGTGGAGGTGGTGCATGCCTTTAATCCCAGCACTCAGGTGGTGGAGGCAGGTGAACTCTGTGAGTTCGAGACCAGCCTGGTCTACAAGAGCTAGATCCAGGACAGGCTCCAAAGCTACAGAGAAATAAAATAAAATGAAATAAAATGAATTGTCACTCCCATTTTCTTATCTCCTCCTTCCACTTCTTTTTTCTTGGTGGTCTTCTTTATAGCATCATAGTCTGCTCCTACACTCAAATCTATGTATATGCATACAGTTCAACATGAAAAGCTAGGATCTCTATATGAGAAATATAAAATATTTGTCTTTCTTAATCTGGGATACTTTACTTAATATAATATTGTTCAGAGCCATCCATTTTCCTTCAAATTTCATAATTCATATTCTTTATCATTTAATGTTTGTTGTGTATACATTAATCTGTAGATATATGCCTAACTAGCCTGATTCCATTTCTTTGATACTGTGACTAATGCAGCAATAAAAATGGAATAAGCAAGTATCTGTATTGTAAAATAGAGAGTGTGTTGGATATATGCTCAGCAGTGTTATATCTGGATCAATAGGAAACTACAATATCCAGTCACCTATATATCACCTATTTTTACCATATAAGAAACCTGTATGTTAATTTCCAGTGACTTCACGAGTTTGCTTCCACAAGAGGTGGTTCCCCTTTCCCCAACATCCTTCAGTATTTCCTAATGTTTATTATCTTGATGATAGGTATTCTGACTGAAATGACATGGAATTTCAAATTTGTTTTAATTTTCACAGAAAATACACACTTAATTGGATAATTTTACCATCAAGAGATGAGCTAATTATAAATAGGCATGTCATTCAGCCAGTCCATACTTGTGCTTCAATTCTTTAGCAGCATTCAAAGCAAGGGCAAAACACAAACCCCAAGTATAAAAGGACGACTAGACCACAGGCAATGGTTTGGATCAGTAAACTTCTAATAGTCATAAAGAAAAGACGTCTCTAGTACATTATTCCAAGAAACATTTTAACTCATTATTTTATTACAAAATATAATATGTATAGAAGGGAAAATATATTCATATTTTAAATAATAGATACAAAATGAATATAATATATATAAAACAATAGTGCTAAACACTAAAGCATTATCAATTTCTTTGAAGTTTCCTCTATGTTGCAACTTAATATTTTCCTTTTTGTTCAGAAATAAATCTAATATAGAGAATTACATATTCACCTTGTCAATACTCTTTCATATTTTACAATATGCGAAAATAGTCATTAAAATTTATAATTGGATACTTTATATCTTAGATTTTAATAAAGACAATTATCTTTCATATTCTTTCTACAGTATTTTTTATATTTTTATTTTTGAAATTGTAATGAAATTATAACATTTCACCTTCCCTTTTTTCCTCCAAACTCTCCCATGTAGCCGTCTTATTGCCTTAGAATTCATGGCCTCTTATTCTTAAATGGTGTTACATAATGCAGATATATTCCTAAATACATAAATACTAAATATATTCCATTTATCCTTGTTTCTGCATTTTTTGTAGTTTTAGTTTACTTATTTTTTGTCTTATGGAATTCCATTATGTGGCATTATGGTTTAAATGTTTTGTCCTTATTATAAATCCTTTAGTATGCTGAGTAATCTCCCTTATAGTCCTAGACTTTCTAGGACTTTTATCATGAAGAGAACGTTGGATTTTGTCAAATGCCCCTTCTGGGTCTAATGATGTGATCATATGTCTTCTGTTCTTGAATCTATGTGGTAGATTACATTTATTGATTTATTCCTTTTGAACCACTCCTGAGTCTCTGGTATGAAGCCATCTTCATCATGGCGGATAGTCTTCATAGTGTGCTCTTCCATTCAGTTTGCAAATATTTTATTGATAATTTTGCATACATGTTCATTGGAGAGACAGTCCTATAATTATTTTATGTTGTTAAATTTGTATATTGTTTTGTTATCACGTTAATAGTGATTTTATTGAAGTAATTAGGAAAAATTCCTTTCTTTACTGATTTGTGGAATATGTTGAGGAGTAGTACAGTTATTTTTCTTCCAAGCTTTGACAGAATTCTGTATTGAACCCATCTTACCTTGAACTTTTTTAATTCAGCAATTTTTCATAATTAAAAAGTCAAACAAACAAAAATACTTGGTCATTAGCATAATAATGTTGTGAGGTTTGACCTACAGCAAATTAAGCCGTGAAGGTAAAGAACTTCTGGGTGAATTAGATGATTTATAAAAGGGCTTTCCAGAGAAAGTTTGTCATTTTTGTCCTTCCACCTTCTGCTACATGAGAGAACAACATTGCTCACCCCTGGTGGACACAACAAGGTACCATCTTAGAAGCAGATGGCACCTGTCACTAGACAACCATACCTGCTGGCACCTTGATCACATACCCTCCAGTCTCCAAAGTTGCAATAATATAAATTGATGCTCCTGTGCTTGCATTTAATTATGTATCAGATCATTTTGGATTAGATATTTAAGCTATTCAGGTGGCTTTGGACTGTGTTTCCAGATATATGTTTCTATTCATTTTGTCTCCGTAAGTGGAAGTCTAAATTCTAAGAAACATTAAGCACACGTGCTTCCCTACTAGCACATGACTACTAATTCAAGTGGTTTTCTACAGCACTGTAGCACATTCTGATATAAAGGAAAAAGTTCCGAAGCATCTTTGTGAGAAATAAAATCAGCCAGTTTTAGTTATGTTACCCCCAGTTCATATTCAGTAACTAAGTAAACTACAATGCCCAATTGCCTAAATATCTATTCCTAGATGTCTATGTTCACAAATTGCTTAACATTATATTACATGGTTACAGTGTTAGCCTATGTTTCATCATTCAGGAAATCTCACAGACTAAGCTCCCAGGAAAAGGAATGATTTATTTTCTATTACAACCTTTAAAAGGTGTGGGGAAAATGGCAAAAGTGTAAAGAAGCAAAGCAGGCATACCTTGACTTTTTGTTTTTGTGTTTTTATCTTCTGCCAAAGTTGGATGTATACAAATTTTCATAATGAAAATTTTCAAACAAATTCAACTACAAAAATGAAAGATTGAAAGATAGTGTGTTTGTTATTCTGTGTTCTTAATGTGTACCATAAAAGACATGTGTTGAAACATAGCCACCAGTGTATAGTGCTAAGAGTGGGAATGTTCAGGGGGTGATTACTCATGAGGCTACACTCTTTATAATGAAGACTAGGCACATTTTATAAGGTCTGGATGAAACTAGCATTAGTCCCTTTTTTGTCAATGTGTCCCTTTTGCAATGTGAGGACACGATGTTCATATGTTCCAGAGAAAGTGACAAAAAAGCACCATCATGTAAGCAAGAACCAGGCACCAAACCTGAAATAACCTAGATCATGGATTTCCAGTCATCAGAGCTGTGAGAAAAGTATTTCTGTTGTTTATATTAAATTATCCAGAAGTATTAAATCAGGTAGTGAATGTTGCAATTGTTCAATAAAAGTCCTCATTTCCACATTTAAGATTTTGTCAGAAAATAGACAATGTACAAGTTAAATCCAACGTATTATACTTGTGAAATGTTGGCATATACATATATATATGTATACATATATATATCTTTTGTCATTTCCTCATTTTTCTCTCTAAAATTCTCTCCTAAATGTGTGTTAATCCTTCTTTTGTATATATTTGCATATATTTAAGTACACAATGTTTTCATTGATTTTAAAATTTTACATATGATACCACATTCTAGTTTTAATTGGTGGCATGGTATTTTTCGTTTTGCAAATTATTTATTAGGTGACAATTTTGTATCTACTTTGGTCATATTCACCCCAACTCTTCCCAGAGTCATCCACTCTTTCTTAATAACCTTATATTGTGTGATTTAAAAACGAACCAAGGCTCTCCCCACTCCATCTCAGTCTAAGAAGATGTGCATTCATATAGAATAGGTTCCCAAATAGTCAATACATGCAGAAGAGATAGGTCCCAGTGCCATTCCATAGGGCAGGGTATCCTGCACCATCTCAAGGAAGCAGGGGGAGGGCAGTGGGGTAGTGGGGGAGTGGGAGGGCCGGGAACAAAGGGAGTAAATGTAAATTTTGCTTTTAACAATAAAAAAATAAATAAAAATAAAAAAACGAACCAACCAAACAGATAAAAACATTGAGTCCAGTTCATACTTCCTATATGCACTTGGATGTGTGTGGCTTTCCACTGGAATGTGGTCAACACACCCAAGGCCACACACTTAACTCCCTCTGTTGGCAGTTATCAACTGCCATTAACTCCTCAGCTAAGGGTGTGGGACCTTGTGGCCTCGTCTTCTGTATGTATTGGAATTTTGGCTGGCCCAGGTCCAGCACAGCTTCGGTAAATTCATATGTACAAATGCCCTGCTGTGTCTGTGTTTATGTTAGAGTTTCACTGATATGAAACGGCATCATTACTACAGCTACTCTTATAAAAGAAAATATTTATTTAGAGCTTTTCTTACAAGTTCAGAGGCTTAGTCTGTTGTTATCATGCCAGAAAGCATAACAGCACACAGGCAGACCTGGGGTTGGAGAAGAAGCTGGGAGTTAAACATTTGGATCAACAAGCACCAGGAAAAAAGATAACCATAGGGCCAGGCTTGAGTTTCTGAAACCTCAAAGCCCAACTCCCAGTGACACACTTCCTCCAACAAGGCAGCATCTACTTCACCAAGGCCTTCTAATAGAGCCACTCCCTTTGAGCTTATGGGAGTCATTTTCATTCAAACTCCCACAGTCTATAAACACTGGTTCCTTGTTATTTGCTGATTCTGGTGCTTACAGTTCATCTACATTCTTTTCTGAAATGTGCCCTGAGATAGAAAAGAGGGGGAGTCTAATATAGATGTACCATTTAAAGCTTAGTGTTCTTCCGTCTTTCATTTTCTGCACTTAACCAGCTGTGAATCTTTGTGTTAATTTTCATCTATTTTAAAGAGAAGATTCTCTTATATATTCTTAATTCAACACTTGTGTTTCCGTATTTGTCCATGTACTATATCATAACCCTTTGCCATTCCCTATTTTTCTCATTATGTGGATAATTCATAATTTATTTTTAACCCTATTGCTTTTGAAAGAATTTTTGTTCTTGCCCTGTAACATCACAGTAAACATACTAGGATGTACTTCAATAGATGCATATGTGTGAATGTTTTAAACATAATACCCAGACATGGATGAGAGAGTTACAGGTTCAGAACATTGTCTACTTTGCTACTTATTGCCATATTACTCCCAAATTTGATTGACAATATGTACTTTCTCCAGAAGTTAGTGAACATTCGTCATTCCTTTTCCTTTTTGAATCTTAATACTCTATATAGAAATATAGACTACCAGATGACAGATAACTAAAGAAGCTTAGGAAGGGAAGTAGGCAAGCTCTGATAATAAGATAAACCATAGTATGTAGTAGAAACTTATACTAATATATTGAAAAGTTTTTTTCATCAGGAGACTATCTTGATGAAATTTGTGCTTTAAAAGATCATAGGTTTCAGTAGGAAAGTTGGAGAAGGAAAGCCCTTGTAAAATGTAGTGATTGTCACTAAAATTTACTCACTTCTTTAAAATTCTCTCTCTCTCTCTCTCTCTCTCTCTCTCTCTCTCTCTCTCTCTCTCTCTCTCTCTCTCTCCTACCTGAATTAATTGATTTTCTCCCAGTGGCACTTCAAATTTATTTAGCTCTGTTCTAAAGAGAGAGAACTGGTTTTTCATACATTGTTTGGCAGTTTTCTAAAGAAAAACATACTGTGCAAAAGAGACATGGAGCCTCTGTCAATCATGCAAAGCAATAAACACACCTTTATTGCTAATTACCATTTTCGTTTTGTGCTACTGTTTGCCAAATGGCATTGAAACCTGAAGCACAGATGCTCATTAACATCATTCTTGATTTACTGATAATTCAGCACTGACAATTTAATAAGTTTAGGATGCAACCCAATGATTATTTGCCAACACATCTTTGGGGATATGTTTTTTACACCTCTTGAACTAAATAGTTTGTTCATTTTGTGATAATTGTACAAATAATATGAATAGTTTAAATTTACATTTAATACTTTCATAAATAGTTCAAAATGTGTCTAACCCATTCTTGATGATTGATAGCATAGACCCTTATGGTAGTAAAGAGGAACTACAAGGTAAATTGCAGTGATTCTTAAATTTATCTGATCTGAGTTGGGTGGTGGTGGCGCATGCCTTTAATTTCAGCACGCGGGAGGCAGAGACAGGTGGATCTCTGTGAGTTTGAGGCCAACCTGGTCTACAAGAGTTAGTTCCAGAATAGACCCCAAAGCTACAGAGAAACCCTGTCTCAAAACAAACAAGTAAAATTATCTGATCTGCCTGTAATGGCATATAGACTAGGATGTCTGAAGATATTTTCAGTGGAGAAATACTCAAAGTGCTGTGATGAATACTCCTTGGATTCACCTTAATGACTGGAATTTTGTGAGTCTTTTACTTTTCTTCATTAGAGTAAAGGATGACACTCTTCAGAACCATCAAGTGTCATGAGGGGAGACATGAACAAGGTACTCTAGATATAAATAGAAATCTACCAGCACAAACTATACCCTGTTACTTTTATGTATTAGAGATTGGTGGTATTTTCATATAGATCAATATGGAAATATTCTGACACTCAAAATCACTCCAAAGAGGCAGATATTAAAAGTTTTTTTCTTCCCATTAAATGTCTCTCTCACACATATATTATTCAGCATATGGTTAATCTCCTCTGGATTTGGTCAAACTGAGATTGTTGCCAGGGTGTTCTAATAAATGCTAATACTTCCTAGTTGGTATGTTATATAAGACTTGAAAATACCAAATATAAACTCAAACCATACAGGCATTTATGTGTACCAGGTTAGGATGGTGGTGATAGTAAAGGTGGCCAACTTTCAACACATGATTTTCTATAATTAAATACTGTGGCTATCTATGACTCTGAATGCGGCAATACCTTTTAACAAATTTGGCTGAGGGAAATTGTAAAGAATAGATACAGCTATGGTAACCAGCACTGAAGATCCCTGCAGAATTTTTTAAGAAAGTAAGGCTAAGATATTCTTGGCGGTATTCAATATTGTTTACACTTAACCTACTGAGGAAATAGGTGAGAGGACAAATAGTTCTGACCCCTGAAAATTAATCACTCAGAAGCTACTACTAAGCAAATTTTGCTCAAGAAAGGACCTTAAAGCAGTATGAATTAATCTAAAAAGAAATATTCAAAACCAGATTTGAATTTATCATTACTCATACTGTGTAAGTTGATTTGTCAAAAAAATCCAAATATAATCTTCAAAACATCTAGGATTGATTGGATAGGTATGATATAACATTTTAACTTAAAAATACTAAAATGTAATTACAATTCTTCATTTCCTCCTTTGCTTTTCAATCTCAACTCCTTCCATGTAACCCTTCGCCCCTGGACTATTTCTCCATTTTTTTTTTAAAATGACCATATGGCGTTGAAATTAGGGAACTCACTCCTAGGGAAGACTATTTCTCCTAGTCTCAGCATTACTTAGCAGCCTATATTTCTTTGTCTAGGACTGAAGCCTGGTAGTTGAACTTCTTCATGTCTTATTTAGGCAGCTATGTTGTCATGATATCATGGATGAAGCATCCCTGTCTTAAAGCAAAATTCACCCCAGCCCTCTGGTTCTTATAGTCATTCCACCTCCTCATCTGGGGATATTCTCTGAGCCTTAGTTTCAGGAGGTACTTTGCAGATGTATCACAGTATTAGAAACCTAGTCACTTACGAAAAGTTTATCAGGTCATAGGTCTTAGAGGGGAAACATTCAAATGTAGTTTTTGATAGATTCATTTATTGTGTACATGGTAGTTTTGTTTGCTTGTGTGTCTGTGTATCATATGAGTCACTGGTACCTGCAAAAGCCAGAAGAAAAATTGGATACCCTGAATCTGAAGTTGAGAGATGGTTGTGAGCCACTATTGGGTACTGGGAACTAAACCTGGATCCACGGCAAAAGCAGTAAGTGCTCATTACCATTGAGACATCCCTCTAATCCCCATCACAAGTATTTTTATATAATTATATATTTAATAGAAATTTTCTTCTCAGAGTATACAATTAATTATAAAACATAATTATTTTATTAACATTACATTATTTAATCACATTAAGAATTTTGTCACATATATACTAAAATTAATGATTTACTTAAATTCATATACCTAATAAATAATGGAACTGAAATTGAAACCAGGTTTGCTAAACTTTAGAGCTATTGGCACAACAGGACTTTCAGTTCCCTATCAATAAACTGAAAATGTTAAAAACTATCTTGCCAATTCACAGCATATTATAAAGTAACGAAGATTGTGTGTATGTGTGTGTGTGCTTTATAAATTCTATAAATATTGTGTTATCCCAGTTCAAGACATTTCACTTTTTTCTCCACATTAGTATCTATCAGCTGTAATATATTCCTTACTGTCAATCACCATTTTCTGTAATTTAATAAGGCAATAAAATATTGGTCAGGGAGATGTTAAAAATCAAAACCAAATAGTCTCATCTGTGCACAAGTTTTTTTTTCCTTCTAGCTAAGAATATATGTTAAATAACAACATATAGACATGGTAGCTCATGCCTTTAACCCCAGCATTTCAGAGGGAAGTAGAGGCAGGCAGTTCTCAATGAGTTTGAAGTTAACCTGGTCTATATAGCATGCTCCAGGACATTTGGAACTAAATAAAGAGACTTGTCTCAAAAAATCCCCAAATAAACAATAATAAAATATAATAAAAATATAAAGTATAATATATATAATATAATATAATAATGATATAAAGTGGTCATCACCATATATTTAATAGAAATTTTCTTCTCAGAGTATACTGCATAATGCTTTCCAGACAACAGCTCAAAATGAATTGAAAGAGCCATCAAAATTCTCCAGGAAACAAGTTTATATATGTGTATGTGGTAAATTACTTTATATCTCTTACCTTATTTACTGTGATCTTTCCTTTATCAAAACTCAGATGTAAAGAGCAAATAACCATTGGCAAAAATACCTGGTAACTAAGGTGAGTCATCCTTCTGAAAGGAAAAGTAAAGGGTATTCATTTCTTCTTGACGAGATAAATGTAAAAAGTGAGTTTAGACATCGGTGAAAAAAAGATACTATGCTCAGATTGTAGGTCTCTTTTTCTTATTGGATATAGCTGATTTGGGTTTTTTTTCCTTTAAAACAGAAAAGATGCCTCCAAACAACAATAAATATGTTGTTTGTAATAAAATGTGTGTATACCTGTCAACAAAACATATATTCCAAATATTGAATTAAATTTCATACTTTGTGTTCTCATCCAAAAATGTAGTGAGGTTAGTTTTATTTTAAAACCAACAATATTCAATTTACTTATACGTAACTTTGTTATAGTTTGTCAGCAATCATAAAAATAAAGTAGGTTTTGTATCTTGGTATTATTTTATACACCGTGCTATTGTGTATGCCAGCTTGGTCTAGAACTCATGATTCTTTTTCCTCAGCCTCCTGAGTACAGAAATTATAGCCACGCACCACCATACCTTGCTCATATGGGTTCTGTCTGTTATATCTGAAAAGATGTAAGTGTACTCTTTGTCATTTCTCTCATTAGGCACTGCTGAAAGTTTATGAATCATATGAAAATTCAAACATAAGACAATTTAAAAGGCAGATAAGACAACAAAACAAAATTAAAAACCAAGTGAGGAAAAGCAGAGTGGAGAATTTCTTGGGTTCCAGTTGTGTCATTCTGAGTGGTGGAGAAAGTGATAATTCAGAAATGAAATAGGCATGAACATCAAAAGCTGAGTCTCACCCACCTATTAGGTCAGGAAGAGGGCAATCTAGGAATAAATAAGATCAAATCAGTTCAGCAATAACAATTCCAAGCTGGCACCACAAGCAGCAAACTGTGAGTAGGGAACCTAAGCTTTCAACTTTTTTATTTTGAATTTTTTTGCTATGGGGATGCCATTTCTCTTATCCACAGGGATGGTATCAGAAGAAAACTAGTAGACACTGAGGACTTTACTTCCCAACATCTATAAAGCCGTTCTGTCTACTATATCAGTGGAGGTCATGTATGTTCAGGAGCCAGAAGTTAGAGCCCATCCTGGGTTATCAGGCATTGCAGGGTACTGCTGGGAGTGGATCATGTAAACTGAATTTCCCCCATCTGCAGTGGGATAGCACATTTTCATTGGAAGCCCACTAAAACACTAAACTAAGTTCTAGTATCACAAAATATAATAATACTTAAAGTGTAATGTGTTCTATCTTTATGTGTCTTTTTCTCAAGAAGCAGAAAAATATCAATTTGAGTAAGAGAAAAATCAACCAAACACATGGAAAATTGATAAAGGTTAAATTAAAATTTTTCTGAGAGAACTTTCAAACAGTCTACATATTAGTTTTCCACAAATAAATTAAATTTATTAAATAATCAAAATAATAGGAAAATTAAGAAATAATAACAAGGAAATGGAATATGTAAAAGTTCTAAATTTTTGCTAGGTGCTACAGTCAAGATATATATGTATATGTGTGCATATATGTATATGACATATATATCAAGCTATATAAATAAATATATATATAATCAGAGATATTATACAGCTTTGAATGACATATAGAAACCATACTTCTTTTTACATGCCTTTGCCTAGCTCCATGCATATATAATTAACATGATTTAAAATACAAAAGCAGATTCGAGGGAAGAGAATAAAGCTTAGTGAACTTGGTAATAGGACAGTAGAAACAAAGGAAATAAAACAAGAATATCTCAAGGCAGTCTAACAGTATAAAATTAAATAGGTGTGTTTGGTTTGACAGCTTGGATCAAGAGGCTAGGAACTAAACTACTTACTAATACTTAAAATACTTAAAACAATGGCTAAAATATCCTGAATTTGATGAAACACAGAGAAGCAAAGCCAACCTCTAAAAATTCTAATATTTGAAAACCCAGGAAGAAAATTCTTGAAAAAATTATGGAAAACTAGCATCTCAATTACAAAGAATGACCATAAAAAGATTAACAATTTCTCATGACAAATTTGAGAGGCTAAGTAAATAAATAAATAAAGATTTGAGAGGCTACAATATTTTTCAAGTAGTAAGAGAGCATAGACTTCTATAACCATAGAAAATGCACTAGGAATGAAAAAGAAATACAAATATTCCCAAATAATAGAAAAGTAAGCAAAATCAGTCAGTGGTAGAAATATTGATAAATATAATAGACTGTCTCCCCTCAAGTCTCTAAATTGTATTTCATGGCCAAAGCCAAGCAAGGATTGTATTTGACCTGTTTCTCTACATTACTGAAGACTTAAATTAATGACACATGGTGGTAGGCAGAAGCATGTTAAAAGAAGTACGGCAACTATATGCCATCCAAAATTGTATTGTATTATTGGCATATATATGTACATATAAATATATATGTTTAAAAACTACAATCAAGAGAGTGGGAGGAGGAGAGAGAGTGGAAATTTGAATTGGTATTAAGTCATAAAAAATAAAAAAATAAATCTATAAAAGGTTGTTAAATAAAAAAGAATTTTTATATATATATATATATATATATGTATATGTGTGTGTGTATGTTTAAAAATGAAATGCACACACCCCATGGCACCAAGCAAACATATTCTTGAACATTTATCCCACAAAGATGAAAGTGTATGTACATACACAAAAAAACTTGAATGCGGACATCCTTAGGGACTTCGCTGATAAAAACTTAAACAGTACAGAACAACGTCCCTTCTGAATGCTTTTTAATTAGTTTTTGTTGTTTCAATTTTTCCAAGGGAAAATCAATTTAACAGAAAAGGCCTTACTTTGGACAATGGTTTCAGAAGTTTAAGTCCATGATCTCACTCCATTGCTTTTGCCCTGGCAGGAGGTAAAATGGTATGATGGAAATGGCATGGTGGAGAAGAGTGATTGCTTAATACCATCTCACAAGCAGAGTTAGATAGATAGATAAGCAGGAGACGATAGAGTTCCCAAGGACATGCCAAATCAAAGCACTCAGGAGGCTGAGGCAGGCAGGTATCTGAGGTTGAGGCTATTCCGGTCTACAGAGCAAGTTCCAGGATAGGCAGGGTTAGCTGCATAAAGAAACCCCGTTCCAAACCTCCAACCCCTCTGAAAAAGAATACAGAAGAAGTTTTTGTGATACTTAAAAAATTCTGTATCTGGATCTTGATGACACTTTATGTGTGATAAAAATAGAATGATGCCGATATCAATTTTGAATTTGACACTATAATATGCTCACTTAAAATGTACTTATTCTCAGAGCTGTGAGAAGCATGTATGGATTATCCACTGGTTTTGTTTTTAACTTAAAAACCACTGACATGCAGATCAGTCTCTTCGATTCAAGAATGTATGTACAGACAGTGGTTATTTTGATCAACATGGTCAAATAGAGAGGATTAAATCTTACATTTACTCTGAGTGGTCAATATAATATCACCAGGTGGCAGTAGAGTATTATGACCACTAATGTAATAATGATATTATACCTACAATATTCACAGGGAAAAATAAAACTTGTCTGTAGCCATCATGTTTAATATCACTGTGTCATATTGTATCATATTGCCAATTTATATTGAAAGCATGGCTGAAGAATACATAGTTAACTTATGATAAATAAGCATGGAGTTGGCTTTGGCCACTTACGAGATAACGGATGCAATTTTATGTTCTAAACCTACAGGGTATTTATACCTCACATAAACCTCATACCTAAATAGAACACCGATTCTTTTATTCAACTAACACTCATATCTTCTGTAAAAAATTAAAATACAAAACATTAAATATTTAAACATCATGAGTTAAGACTAAATTTGTACACAAGCAATTGATTAAACAATAAGTTTTTCTTATGCTTCAAGTTGTAAAATGCAAGTCTGTGTTAATATCTAAATAAATGATTTTTTACTAGCAAAGCATGTGTTTTAGAACAATTGACAATGAATAAATAAGTGTGTCTAGATTTAAAATGCACACAAAATAATAAATTGCATCAATCTACCTAAGGAAAATGTTTCCATTAGCCAAATAATATTAATTTTTCTTACCTAGAATTTATTTTAAGAAATATTTCTAAATGTTGGCCAGAAGTCATGGAATGTAGATAAAGAATATGAGTTCCTTGTTTTACAAACAAAATAGACACATATGCTTATATAGAAGATTTTAGCTTTGCAAGGAAGGAGTAATTACATGATTTTCAAAAATGTGAACTAATTAGAAGATTGTGTCCAGGGTAGATTACAGCTTAAATGAACGGAAGAGTTTCAAATGGTTACTAATAGAAAAATTTGGTCTAACCACAGTTGAATTTGCCTGAGAAGTGGTCAAGTGTCTCTTTTGTGGGAAGTTTCAAAAAGAAACTCAAACCCAAGCTTCCTTTCAGTGATACCATAATACCAAAATATTCTAATTTAATTGTATGTTTCTATGACTGCACTTCTATATATACTTCATAATGAAAGATGATAAAATGTCCTTTTAGTGCTTATTAGCTACTGAAAACTCTTCTGAGAGTGTTTAATATTTATAATTATTAAATACGTACTGAACATCTAGGAACCATATTGAAACAGGAGCTATAGCAACACAAAAAGAAAATAAAATATCTCATATGAGCCTATGTTCTACTAGGAGAAATAGAGATGAAAGAACCATGAGGAAAAATGCAACAAATCGAGGGGCTAGAGAGCGGCCGGGAGACAGATAACTTGCATTGGAGTTGAGGAAAGAATATCTGATAGATGATATTTAAGGTTACAATGAAGGGGATAGAGAGAAGGAGGGAGGATTTTAGAAGAGGAAATGCATTTAATAGAAGGAATAACAAATGCCAGGGTCCTGAAGTCAGAGATTGAATTTTCCCTTTTTTTCACACCCTCCCCCCTCTCGTTTTTCTCTCCTACTTTTGTGATCAAGGCACAAAAAAGTAGCTTTGATTCCACCTTAAAATAGTACCTTACTACAGATACTTTCTCCCACTTAATAATATTTCATCCATCCTTGGAGGAGGATGACAATTGTGAAGTGGAACTAGAAGCTCTGTTAAAGACACCACTGTGCTTGGGAGGCTCTGCTAATAGCTCTGTGTTGTAGGGAGCCTCTGTCTCATAAAACTCTCCCTCAAAAGAAAGACACCATGGAAATTCAAGGTCTCAAAATCACGTCCATTTAAAGGAGTGATTTTACATTTGATGCTGGAAATTACAACCGATGATTTTCAGCCATTTCCTGAAATAAGATGTGGGTTTGGCCATAATTGACAGGGTATCATTTCTCAACACATTTCTCAAACACATCTGAGATTTTCAGAGGTTAAGTAGTTGAATTGTGCCTTCTGTTCCTTTCTCTCTAAGTCATTATATGCACCCCTTCCATGCATCAGCTATCTCCAAATCACTTTTAGTCACAATGTTTTCCCCTCTACTTCAACTCATGTGGATATTTTCCACCATCTGGTTTTGAGATCATAAATGTGTGTCTGGGGGCTAATATTTCCACATTCTAGTAAGAAATGGTAATTAAAAATATGTTGCTTTTATTACCCTGTGGTGACTGAAAGGAAACATAGTCAAATAGCACCACATTTTTTTTTCACATCAAGGCAGCTGTCTGTCAGTTTGATTCTCAGCTCTTTGTGGATTTCTTACTTGGCTGAATCCATGCAGAGGTTCTAAGTTTTCACTAAGTGTAAGCCACAATGCCACTTTTCATCTCTAATGTTGTCTTCTGTTGGGTTTATTATTTTTAAGAGAAGTTATTTTTTATTAGGACACCAAGGAGAAAACTGTGGTTTATTCTCATCAGTTTCATAGATCTGATAAAATAAATGATATTAAGCTCCATGTAGTGGGACTCATCTCAAAGACTAAGCAAGAGGATCATTGGAGCCCAGGACTTTGAGACTATAGCAAGACACCACCTCAAAAGTTACACATTCATGGACATAATTTATATACTCTTCACAATAACTTCAATAATAATTGCTACTTGATTCAGCAAATCAATATGAACAATTGTATTTCACTATGTGGGAATAGAGACTATGTAACTCAAGTCACAATAAGTTCTTCAGTAACATTAGCAAAATTTGGTATTTAACCAATCTCCAGCATATTGAGCTTTGTAAATTACCCCAAAGTAATTATACCTTAAACAACAAATATCTTTCACAATAATAAATAAAGGACTATCATTTGGTAGATCTTCTTATTCACAGCCTTCCAGCATTTACAGAAGAAATCCTATAAAAGAACACATTTCCTTTAATCCTAAGATTTAATCTATTTTTATAATGTAGTCCAACTGTGAGAAGAAGCCACCTAAAGCTCAAAAGCCTATCACTTCAAAGTTTGAATGAACTTATTATATCATTTCTTAATATTTAAATTTTTGTAACTACTTAAGAATATAAAAGAGTTGGAATATTTCTAAAGTAGAGGACCCTTAAAGCAGAATATTTTACGCAGGAGGGGTGTGTGTGTGTGTGTGTGTGTGTGTGTGTGTGTGTGAGAGAGAGAGAGAGAGAGAGAGAGAGAGGCATTTAAAATTAGCTTGCAGTTACTTTCAAACAATATAGAAAAGATGTCGAACAAGTAGTTGAATTTCTTGCTTTTGGTTAAAGATGTCTGGGATGAATATTGCTTCATTCATTTGAGGATATGTGCTAATTGAAGCCATGGGAAAGATTATAGAATGGGAAGCCAGTGGAGTTTATGAACAAACCTTGATTAAGTCTGACATAATAGCTGGGAAGAAAAAGATGGGCCCTGAGGGAAGAGAGATAGAGAAAAATTGATTGTGTTGTGGAAACTAAAGGAAAAAATGTTTCAAGTTTTGTGGAGTTTAGCAATAAATCTCACAGGCAAGAGGTCAAATAGTGAATTCAATGTCTATTTTATTTGATGACAGTAGTGATGTTAACCAGATCTGCTTAACTGGAGGGATAGAGCATAAGGATGAAGTGAAGTGGATAAGTGGGAAAATAGAGACGGAGACTATTGATATGGATAATATGGCAGGATTAGCCTGAGTTTTTTTCTTAGTTGGAGAGGATAATTCAGTCCTTGGGAATCGAAACAAACACGCAGCTTTTGTGCTGAGAATGAGACCATTCCCTTTTGAATGTTTCTTTCTGTCTTCTAATCGCATTTGTTCATAAACCTCACTGTTATGCCATTCTGTAGTCAGTCTTGTGGCTTCAATGAATACAGACTCAAGTAAATATCATATTTTTTTATTCTCCTACAATCTAAAGTAGGTTATTCAACTGCATGTTCAACTTGTTATCTAAGTCATTTTCAACATATTTGAAATCAAGAAAGGGATTCAGAAATTTATGAATTGGGAGGGAAACTTTGAAGTTGTGACTTGAACCAAAATATAGTAAGGACACCGAATATTGTTGATTACAATGGAAATAATCAGTTTCAGATTTTTGAAATGATGAGCTATGGAATCTATGCTAGATAAAGGAGATATGGAACAGAAGGAACAGCCGAATTAATGTGCGGGGCAGGGGAGAGTAGAGACAAATTAATGAATAATCTTCATGCTACTAATGTATCATCATTAGGCAAATGTTTCAACTATCAACTTGAATGATTTGAGACTGAAGTCAGAAAAAACATGAATTGAGGCTATATTAAAATTGTTATGAATCATACTGAATTTCTGACAATAATTCTAGAAATGATTGGCCCATATAGACAGGAAAAAAATACTGGTGTTAGTCAAAGTCTAGAGTTATTAAATGCATATTTATAAGCATTAGGAAGCAGTCAGTATAAAAGCAGAATTTCGGACAGAACAGATATTAAAACAAAAAGCTGCAAACTTGGGGGTGAAGATGTGCATCAGTCAGCGGTGTGTTAAGCATACATGAAACCCGGGATTTTATCCTCAGCACCACATATGCTCTTATGTAGAGAGAAATGTGTTTCAGTCATGATACCGCAAATCTATAATCTCAGGAAGAAGAGATGAAAGGATAAGAAGATCCAGGTCATTCTCAGCTACATAAAAGTTTGAGACCTTCCTGGGTTACAATGAGGCTTTGTCTCAAAAACTGAAAGCTATGAAACAAGGGGTTTCTTCACAAAATGAAGGATCTTGACACTGAGAAAGGCTTTAGATGATGTAGGTGGCAGTGACTAGAGAGTGAAAATTCTACAGTGTACTGACATAACAGGCGATAGACGGGGACTTTTTGTGAAGTATTTTGTTTTTTTTTTTTTGATAAAGGTTTAAAGTCACAATTGAAAGCAGAATCGAGTGCAAAGATAATGTACCTGTCTATAGAGTGTGAGTTAGAAGCAGCAGCACATTAGAGAGCTAAAATGGTGATTTCAAATGATAACCATGATTCAGTTGAGATACAGAAGTGTTTGTAATGCTCACACTTATTCTTAATATTTTCTGTAGACTCACTTGATAAATGTGACCCAAGAATATTTATAGAGTGCTTAGTAAACAGTTTTTAGAAGGGCAACTAGCTCCATCAGTCATGAGCAAATAAGTACATACACCTTATCCTGACATTTTGGGTGATGAGCTGTGAAGATGGAGCTATGACTGGATGTTTGGCATTATGATTTTGACACAAGCAGCATTTGACATTCAATAGGTTTATATGAGAAGTATTTGAGAAATAATGCATGTATTATTCCTTAATATTTTGTTTATCTTTATTGTTATCTGCAAGAATGCATCCACAAATGAGGCTAGAAACCTCAGTCTCTATGTTATATAAAGATTTCTATGGGAAATAATTCATGAGCCCCGAGTCTTCTTGTCTGCTCTTTCTTTCTTTCTTTCTTTCTTTCTTTCTTTCTTTCTTTCTTTCATTCTTTCTTTCTTTCTTTCTTTCTTTCTTTCTTTTTCTTCCTTCCTTCCTTCCTTCCTTTGGTTTTTTTAATTTTTTGGTTTTTCAAGACAGAGTTTTTCTGTAACACTCTGGCTGTCCTCCACATGAGTCATGACACCCAGTTGGGGTCCTTTTTTTTTTATAAAACATCCTGAAGGGCTGTGACTCAACATGTAAAGGCATTTACCACCAAAGCTGAGATCTGAATTTGATTCCTTCAATTCACATAACAAAAGGAGAAAACTGACTTCAACTAGTGCATGTTGTCTTCACAATTGCCACAACACACACACACACACACACACACACCACACACACGCCTACATACACACATAAATAATTAAATAACTAAATACAATTAAAACTTATTTTCTCCTTTTTTATTGTTAAAAGAAAAATTTACATTTACTTCCTTTGTCCCAGGCCCTCCCGCTCCCCCACTACCCCATCTCCCTCCCCCTGCTTCCTTAAGAGGGGGCAGGGTACCCTGCCCTGTGGAAAGCCCAAGACCCTCCCCCCTCCATCTCAGTCTAAGAAGGTGTGCATCCATATAGAATAGGTTCCCAAAGAGCCAATACATGCAGAAGATAGGTCCCTGTGCCATTATCATTGGCTTCTCAGTCAGTCCCCATTGGCAGCCACATTCAGAGAGTCTGGTTTGGTCATATGCTCATTCAGACCTTGTCCAGCTGGATTTCATGAGGACCCATTAGATCCAAAACACTGTCTCAGTTGGTGGGCCAGTCCCTCGCGGTCCTGACTTCCTTGCTCATCTTCTCCCTCCTTCTGCTCTTCCACTGGACCTTGGTAGCTCA
>JAQHUG010000357.1:932139-947639 GCA_028555095.1 Dicrostonyx torquatus
AGACTACAGAATATGGAATTTAAAATTTTTTAATAACTTAGGGCTTTTCATGACAATGAGACACGTCTGCTCCTGGCAGCACCAAGCTACTTCCTGAAGAAGATGTGCATTGAAGAGGCTCCTTGTGGAGTTTGCTAGCCATTTGGCCAAGAAACTGCTTTTTCCTGGACTGTTGCATAAACCAGACAGGAAGAACCCACAGAGAGAGGACTGCTGAACTTGCCTAAAGGTGAGATGGTCTTTCAGGATTCCTGCTTCATGAAAGAGTCTGCAAGACATTCTTGAGGATACAAAAGAAAGTGACTGAACTGTCTTTAAAATTTTATGCTTCATGGAAAAGTCTGCTGGATACAATGGGCCTGTAGGCTAAAGATAGATTCCCCAATGGGACAGAAAAACTTTGGGTGACTGCCCAGGCAATGAGATGTCTCTGTCGTTTCTAGAGTTTTGTAAGTTGCTTACTTATTGTTTACTTAGGTAATATATCCTTTTGGAGTCTTTGATGGAGTTGAAGAATAGATAGATAGTTATAGTTTTCCGTTGTTATGATAAAAGATAAAATATATATAAATATTGTATCTGTAATTCTTGTTTGATAACAGTTTTGTTATATGTAATTTTACTATGTTAAAGTGGAATCCTTTCTTTTGTTTAAACAGAAAAAGGGGAAATGGTGTAGGAGGTCTTTCTGTATTTGTGTTGCTTTCATTGGTTAAATAAAGAGACTGCCTTGGCCTTTTGATAGGGCAATACTTAGATAGGCAGAAAGACAGAACTTAATGCTGGGAGAAAGAAGGCAGGCAGAGAGAACCATCATGAAATCACCAGGTGAGAGACGCTGAATTTTTCCTGGTAAGCCACAAACTTGGTGATATACAGATTAATGGAAATGGATTAGATCAGGATGTGAGAGTTGGCCAAGAAGAGGCTAGATATAGTGGTCCAGTCAGCAATTAAATTAATACAATTTCTGTGTGGTTAATTAGGGGTTTAAGCTAGCCGGGCGGTGGGACACAGCCTGCTGTTCCTATTACAAACTTTGGTTGCCTAATGCCAGAAAAGCTACGACTCTGTCAAGAAACTAGGCCTGGTTTGCTTTTGTTCTGTTTATGACTGAGATATTTGAAGCCTGGCTTGGTTTGTGTTTCAGGATAGCTCATCAGATTTAGAAGTCACTGGGTTTCACTTTGAGTCCCTGAGTCCCCAAAGAAATTTACTTTCAGTATTTTAGTCTTTGAGGTTTTCCATAACTGTTAACTACAGTATTTTCAGAGTTTTACTTTTCTTGTTTAGAAATACATTTAAGAAGAGGAATCAAGGCCATTTTATATCAAACCAGAAAGCTCTGCATGTTTTTTATTTTAATTATTTGGGTTGATTGTTTTGAAAATGATCCGGGAATCTTTTTTTTTTTACTCTATTTCCAGAAATAGATATTATATCTCCTTAAAGACTTAGCCAACCATGGAAAATAATCCACTGTTTGTTTTTACTGTTCATATATTTTTCACACATTATTTCTTATATCATAATCTCTATTATTAACCAAATCAATCTACTCATTAATTTGTATGAAATCAATCTTCTTATTAATTTCTCTCATGCATTTATACCATCATACCTTTTTTAAAAATTAAAGCTGTCTGGAATGATCTGTATTTTTTAATTTATATCAGTTTGATTAAGAATAAAACTATAATTATTGATGGCTATATAGATGACTCAGCAATTAAGAACACTGGTAGTCTTCAAAGGAATGAGGTTCAATTCCCAGATCTTAATTGGTGACTCATAACCATTTGTAATTACAGCAGGTCTAACATCCTCTTCTGGCCTCCCAAGCAATAGGCCTAAACATGGTGCACAGATATACATGCAGACAAAACAACCATGCACATAAAATTCAATTAACTTAAAATAAAGTACTATAGTTAGCAATCATTATGAAATTCCTTTCATTAAATCAATCTTTGCTTAATTTTTCTCATTTCCATGGAAACTGTTACTCAAAATGTATTCTAAATACATTCTCCTGTTTATAACCTGGTTATTCTATGTTCAAAACACCTGAAACACCTAGTATAAATCATCTATTCAGAATAATAAGGCAAAAATTTTAATTATATTGGTGAAAGGCTCTCAAAAATTTATGCTTAATATTTATAAATATTTTTACCTTTCCTGCATTTTATTCAGGGTTAAAACAATAAAAGGAGGCATAATAGCTAGTTATACAGAAAATGAGTAAAAGAAAACTATGAAAAGGATAAATCACAAAATAGGCAGAAAAAGAAAAAAGGAGAAAAGAAATAGAATAGAAAAATGACAGACTTAGCCCTAACTATATCAATAAAAATAGTGAATGTAAATGGAAAAATGCCTTAATTACCATGGCAAGATCTATCAGATTCAATATAATGAGAAGGCCAACACATGCAGCCTTCAAGAAAATACTTTATAAAGTTAATAATATGCTAAATCAAAAATGAAAATGGATATAGCAGGTTAACAGTAATATAAAACTGGAGTATCTAAAATGTTCTACAATATAGATTTTTAACTAAAAAATACCATCTGGCAAAGAGTTTCCTTTCATAGCATGAAGATGTTGATAAAACTGAAGGACATAACAACACTATACATTTGTACATCTAATAGATATGCCTCCAAATATGTGAAGCAAAACTAGTTTTAAAAAGCTCTCAACCATGTTAAGATGTCCTTGGCTATAATTTTTTTTAATTGAATATAAAAGCAAAGTTTGAAAGTGATGCATTCCAGACTTATGAGGTCAAGCAGAGCCTAAAGCAGGATGCCGGTTTTATAACTATTTGTTTTCAGCTTTCATTTCTGAAGTAAGGAAGCAAAATATTCTGTGCTGTAATTAGAAAATCTCTCTACTTTCTCAGTTTTAGTAGTATAACCACTGTATGCTTGATATGTCTTAAAGAATTATCATAAAGATGAGTTCAAATAATGAACCTGCTGATGACAGTGTGTAAAATGTTCACATTGATATTATTGAAACTAACTGGTCTTTTACTTGGTCAAGAGTTTTGAATTCTGAGATACCACCTTACACCTGTCAGAATGGCTAGGATCAAAAACATCAATGATAGCTTATGCTGGAGAGGATGTGGAGTTAAGGGGAACACTCATCCATTGCTGGTGGGAATGCAAACTTGTGCAACCACTTTGGAAATCAGCGTTGTGGTTTCTCAGGAAACTGGGAATCAACCTACCTCAGGATCCAGCAATACCACTCTTGGGAATATACCCAAAAGATGCTCAATCATACTGCAAAGGCACTTGTTCAACTATGTTCATAGCAGAACTATTTATAATAGCCAGAACCTGGAAACAACCTAGTTGCCCCTCACCTGAAGAATAAATAGAGAAAATGTGGGATATTTACACATTAGAGTACTACTCAGCAGTAAAAAAAAAAATGACATCTTGAATTTTGCATGCAAATGGATGGGATTAGAAAACACTATCCTGAGTGAGGTAACCCAGACACAAAACAATGAATATTGTATGTACTCACTCTTAAGTGGATACTACCTGTAAACAAAGGATATGGAGCCTATAGTTCATGACCCTAGAGAAGCTAAGTAACAAGGTGAACCATAAGAAAAACATATATAGATCTACCTGGAAAGTGGAAACAGACAAGATCACCTGACAAAATTGGGAGTATGGAGGTGGGGGGAGAAGGGAGGGTAGAAGGGGAAGAAGAGGGGAGAAGGGGAGAGTTGGGGAGAAATTGAGGGAATGGTATAGTTGAAAAAGAGGAAAGACAGAGATGAGACCAAGGAAAGAGATATCTTGATTGAGGGAGCCATTGTAGGGTTAGCAAGAAATCTGGCTCTAGAGAAATTTCCAAGAATCCACAAGGTTGGTCCCAGCTAAGACCCTAAGTAATAGAGGAGAGGGGGCCCCGTTCTTGACTTGCCCTGTAGTCAGACTGATGAATATCTTAAATATCAACCTAGAAACTTCATCCAGCAACTGATGGAAACAGAGGCAGAGACCTGCATCGAAGCACTGGTCTGAGCTCCCAAAGTCCAGTAGAAGAGTGGGAGCAATGAGAGTATGAGCAAGGAGGTCAAGACCATGATGGATATACCCACTGAAACAGTCTACCTGAGCAAATGTGAGCTCACCAACTCCAGCTAGACTGGAAGGAAACAAGCATAGGACCAAACTAGTCCCTCTGAATGTGGTTGACAGTTGCATGGCTGGGGCATATTGAGGGGCCACTGCCAGTGGCACTGGGATCTCTCCCTACTGCATGTACTGGCCTTTTTGGGACCCATTTTTTGAAAAGATAACTTGCTCAGCCTGGATAGAGTTGGAAGGGCATTTGTCCTTCCTCAGATCAATGTGCCTTGCCTTCTCTGGGGAGTGGGTGGGGGTGGAGTAGAAGGGGTATGTGGAAGGAATGGAAGGAAGAGAGGAAGTAGAAATTTGGATTGGTATGTATAATGAAAAAAGATAATTTGTTTTCTTTTTAAAATAAATAAATAAATATATTTTCAAAAAGAAAAAAAAACCTCATTCTTAGGTACTTGAGAGATGATTCAGCCATTAAAAGCACTTGTTCCTCCCAGGGACCTCGATTCAGTTCTCAACATGCACATGGTGGTCTGCAACTATCTGTACATCTGATTCTAGGGCATCCAATGCCCTCTTCCATCCTCTGTAGGCACCAAACATGCACATGATACCCAGACATATATTCAGGCAAAACACATATACACAAAAAATAAAATAAATAAATCTAATTTGAAAACGTCTTTCTTTCCATCGCTTTTACCAGAGTATTTTGCTACAGTTATAAGAAAAAACACTATGACAGAAGATGAACCATATTTCTTCCAGTGCTTTAATTTTCCCTCAGTTTCCACATTGTTAACATTATTGCATTGTTACGGGGAACTTTCTCAAATGCTGTGATATTTCTCTTACATTACTTCATTATTTATGTTTATTTAGTGATGGAGCATCGTCCCTCATAAAATAAAGGGATTTCTCTCTTTTACTAAAAGTCATTCAGCATTTCCTTCTCTTTGTTGTTGGCATAGAAAATTTTCATCACTTACATCTCAGTAGGAAATTACTGGACTATCATCTGAGGAGCGTGATTTAGAGCACGGCTCTGAAGAAAGGCAGCTCTAGTCTTCCCAGTGTGTACACTTCACCAAATCACTCTTACTTCACCAAATCACTCTTACCTCACCAAACCTTAGTGGAGTCAATGTTCAAATAGGGTAATGAGTCCTACTACAATTTGTGAGGACTAGATAAAATAACGTAAATGAAACATATGGTATAGAAAATGTTATTGGTGAAAACACCACAGTGATCCCTTTACCTGTTTTCTCATTTACACAAATGAATCTTTCACCACAATGTTTACATTACAACTATCTTGGCTGACTAAAATAGGTGGGAAAAGGATTCAAGTTGAAATTTGTTTTTTACTGTTTTTAGTGTATATATCTCTCTATCTATCTATCTATCTATCTATCTATCTAGCTAGCTAGCTAGCTAGCTAGCTATTTATCATAATGGAAAAATTAAAAATGCTGCAGGATCCCTGGCGGCAGCAGGCAGCAGAAATGCTGTAGGTCCCCAAGTGGTAGTAGCAGGCCATGTGGTAGCAGACAGTGGGCCCTGAGAACAGCCAGTCCCAGGCAGAGATGGCTGCCAGTCCCCGAGAGGTGGCTGGTCCCAGGCAGGAAGACACATGGAAAGGGGGCAAGAGACAGAGTCATGGATAGGCACGCCATGCAGAGTAAGGTTGGATATTTATTCAGGGGGTTATGGAGAGGGAAGGAAGAAGGGGAGAAGAGCAGAGAGAAGAAGGAGAGAGAAGAGAGAGGGGAGAGAGAGAAGGGGGAAGGGGAGAATTGGGAAGAGGCAGAAGCTGCCTCTCTGGGAGGAAGATGGACAAAAGAGGGAGAACTCAGGCTGGAAGCTGAAGATCAGCTTGCCTCAGTGGATGGGGGAGGGAGTGGGCATGGCTTGTGTCTTAAAGAGACAGATCATTACAATAGCCTGGCTGGAAGGACAGCACTTTAGAGCAGTCAGTATTAAAGAAACTGTCATGGTTCTATGAAAAATCATAGTTGAAAATGTATTTTCTATCAATGATTTTTTTCCATTAAGAAAGCAAAATTTTTATTTGTCTTGATGCTAATAATCGCATGACCAAAGATTAGCTTTCTAAGGGGTCATGCAAAGAAAAATAGACAATTTTCAGTTTGGAACATGAAAATAGTTTCAGTTCCACTCAAGGAGAGATCCTTGATTTCCAACTTTGAATCCTTCTCTCTAGCCTTAATCATTTCTCTTCTGCTAATTACTGAAATGTTCTATCCTCTCTTTTAGGAGAAAAAGTGACATGGTTGGGACTTCCCAGCAAGCCACAACTAAAAGTACCAGGGGGAGTTGAGTGAAGCAAGCACCACACTAATGACATAGATGACGGGCGATCCACGTGCACACAGGGGTTTGGCATGGCCATGTCACATGCTGATGACGCAGATGGCAGGCGACCCACACATGCACACAAGGGTCTTAGTTGAGTCACACATGGAGTTAACCATGAATGCGCACACGTGGGTCACTTGGGGCATGACCAAGGGTCTGCCCACATGGGCCTGCCTTTAGAACCTGGAAGTGCAGCCTTATCTGTGGATGAATAATTACATTACAGTAACTCAAACAGGGCCCTGTTCCCTTAAGTTCTAGAGGACATCAGGATCAGCCACTCTTTCTCCAGTTTCAAAAAAACCAGTCTCATCCTTACTCAACTCTCTTGTAGCAAAAACTCCATATATTCTCCCTTTTCTTCTTTCTCCTATATGCTTTCAATGTCATGCTTAAATTTCCAGTTAACCACTCAGCTGTTATTATTAATTTCTATGATCTACAATTTTTTCCAAACATTTTTTTCCTTTATATAGCAGTAATCAGCCACCCCAGGATGTGGTCAAACATCCCAACTCCTCGACGCCCACAAAGTCAACACGAAGCAGTCATGAGAGATCTCATGATGCCCCATTCCTACCCATTAAGATTCCCAAACCCCTCAAATTTTATAATAAACAAAAGGGTGGAATGTAATTATTCAGGCAAGGATAAGGCTGCACTTCCAGGTTCTAAAAGCAGGCATGTGTGGGCGACCCTTGGTCACGCCTCGTGTGACCCACGTGCGTGCATATGTGGTTACTTCCACGTGAAGCTCAACTAAAACCTTTGTGCACATGCATGGATTGCCCGCCATCTGTGTCATCAGCGTGTGACATAGCCATGCCAATCCCCTGTACGCATGCGCTAGGCAGCTTTTAAAACCTGGACGCACTATCTTTGCTCTCTCTCTGTACACCATTCCCAGGCCTGCGTGCACTTTCTCCTCTAATAGACTCCTAAGTGGGTTTGTTCACGTCTTGTGTTTTCTCCTCACTTGTGTCAGATCATTTCAGATAGATAGATAGATAGATAGATAGATAGATAATTAGATAGATAGACAGATAGATAAAATTTAGATGTCATTCCTCTGTCAGATGTATAGCTAGCAAGGGTTCTCTCCCATTCTGTAGATATTTTTCTTCACTTAATTTTGTCTTTTAGCGTGCAGATGTTTTAGTTTTATCAAGTTCCACTTGTTAATTATTGACCTTAATATTGGGCAAGTAATTCATTTCTTACATATAGAACATGTAGCGTACTGCTTTTTGTTTTCTTTTAATAGTTTCTATGTTAGAAATATACACACCTGTAAATTTTTCCTCTTTATCTTTGATGCTTCTCTATTTGCAACTGTCCTCCAGTCTTTCCAAGTTATGTTTCTTTCTCTTATTATAAATGACTGAATCTCCTATGTAGAGGTAAATTTTAAATATATAGTCTAAACAAAGGTGAAACACTCTTATCAGTACAGTCCAGGAAGAATCAAACATCAGGTTCCTTCCCTTAAAATCTGATTTTCTTTCATTTTTTTTGTTTTTTTTTGGGGGGGGAGGGCACAAGGTTTCTGTGTAGCTTTGGTGCCTGTCCTGGAGCTAGCTCTTATAGACCAGGTTGACCTCGAACTTGCCGAGATCTGCCTGTCTCTATCTCCCGAGTGCTGAGATTAAAGGCATGTGCCACCACTGTCCGGCAAAATCTGATTTTCTATTTACCCTGGATATAACTTTTATATGAGTTGTCCTTTCATTTCTTTTCCATATATAAAGTTAAGCAGTATTTGAGGAATATTTATTTACAATTTTGAAGAACTTGAATTTAAAACATGTAGGAATTGGTTGAATGGAATAATTTATTTTGTTATTCAAATTTTTCAGCCAAAATAAAATAAAATGAAATTAGAAAATGATGCTGGTGTTTATGCCTTGCAGTCTGTATTTAAACAATCTAGCTATGTGTCACCTTGAAAGTGAATGTATCTGAGATTTATTCTATTTTTCTGTCCTTTAATAAAAGTGTCAATCCTTCAGAGAATCCCATTGCCATATGCACACAGCATGTCGCCTGTGTGATACAAAAGCACATAGGAATATCAGGGGAGGCTCGTGCTTCTGGGCTATGCCTTTGGTGTTCCGCGATAATCAGTTTAAGTCATAAACTCACCGCTGCCCTCCACTATCTCTTTACTGTTAAAGTCTTTTGCTGTACCTGGCCAACCACGTAAATTTACCAGAGGACCCATTTATGTCCCTGAAAATGATAATTCTTTGATATTAATACAACACTCAAAATGCCTACAGTGTTTCAAGCCCTTGTGCAAATTCTGGTTGTAAGCATTTAGAGATCAATAAGGAGAGTATTTTAGATAGGTTACAGCAACAGAAAACTTTTCCTTAAGTAAAAACTGATGATTTGGGAAAAACATGGATTAAGATCCAGTTGCTATTAGAATATCTCCATTCTAGAAATATAGAAATTAGGAAAAGTTTCCTTTACAAGATTAAGTATTCCAACCTAAAAAATAGTTTAACCAAGGAGGAAAAATTTAACCCAATAAGTGTTTTGACAAAGGTTGGGGAATTTCTGGTAGGAGCCAGCCAGGAACCAGAAAAACTTGTTAGGCTTGTTTTTAGAGGTGAGAAATGTTTTAGAGACAAAGTGAGAAACAGGGAGCCACAGCAGGTAGCTAAGAAAAGCTTCCTAGATGAAAGGAAACCTTCTTATCTGAGATCAGTGTTCTCAAAGACAAGAATTCCTCTGCTAAAGACACCTTATCTAATACCTAACATCTGGGTGTTAGACTCTCCCTAAAAATCACCAAAACAAGCTTTTCTCACTTTGTCAACTGACGATATATGACCCTCTGGATTGTTCTTTATTTAAAAACTATATAATGAAAATGAAAATTCAGTAAAGTTGCAGCAGATTCAAACCACTCTCTTGTATGTTGGTCTGTCTGTCACTCGCCTAACTTGTGCCCTCCTGGAACCAAAGCCCTGATTCGCCATGGTCTGCGGAGCTTCTCTGAGCCGGTCTGTGGCACCCCATCCCATCAACACATGGCACAGCAAGGCAGGTATGAACTGGATGTAAGAGAGCTGGCTCCAATGGCATGGACACTGGTGAGCTGGCCCTGTCCTTCACCAGCCAGTGTACTAAGAAGAGCTGGCTGCAGCTGTGCAACTTTCCCCACCAGAGCAGGCCCTCAACCCTCACTGGCTATCATAAATTAGTGTTGGCAGTGGCATGGGCCCAGGAGAGCTGGCGGTTCTATACCTTTAGGATCTTCATTATTTGGGGCAACAGCAGGATAGCAGAGAGGAGTCTCAAAAAGGGTCCATCCAGGATTGTTGCTATAGCAGAAGCCAGAGGCCTTGAACCAGACCAATGACTCACTGAAATGAACAAGTTGTTTGGGTAGAATCACTACCCTTTGTGACTCATTACAGCTTCCATTTGCCACTCTGACACACACACATGCATGCACACATACACACAATGTAGCTGAAGATGAGACAGTTGTGACAGGCATGAGAGAACACTGTGATTGAAAGAGGAGCAAGTAGGTAGTTGCCCAGAGGGGTCAGCAAAATGTTTTGTTTTAAATTTTTATTTTTATTTAATTTTTAAAATTTCTGTTTGTGAAGGGAGATTAGAAGGGTGGAGGGCAGACATGGAAGGACTGGGAAATGAGTGGTGCATAATATGAAAGTCCCAAAGAATCAATAAATCACATTAATAATATCAAACCTTCATTTCTATTTCTGGGATGTAAGATTTGAGACTGATTCCTACTTTGAGGAATAGAGTCAGGGTATTTAACTATCACTGTTCTTCTAGTTCTCTGTAGCTAGTTTAATGTCTGTTATATAACAGGTACTCAATTTGTTAGTTTAAAAGCCAACCAATTTCAAAAAGCAAATCAGGAAAGATTTAATTCGAGTAAATATCTGTTCCTTCACGCTTGTACTCTCTGCTACTGTGTGAGCAATAAGATTTTCTACTCCTTCTTTTTGACTTAACTAATTTGTAGATCTCCTTCTTCTTGGATAATCTTACTAATTTATAGAACTACTTTTCAAAAAGATTTTGTTGTCTGTTCATGGAGGCATATGATTTTGATCCCAGAATGTGGGAGGCAGAAGCCTAGTCTATGTAGAAAATTTCAAGGCAGCCACAGCTACAGAGTGGACCCTGCTTCAAAACAATATTTTAACATGTAATTCATATAGTTCAAATTTTATGGGGTTACACAGTTGCAAATATTTATTTGACTTTCATGTATAAAATTTCCACATTATTTCTGATTATTAAATACTTCTAAAATGTGAATCATGTGTAGTAAAGAATGAAAATTTAGTAACATTAATCAGCTTTATGTCATTTGGGCATCTTAAAGATAAACATCATTTCCCTTACCCATCACTTCTCATTCTTCCTAAGTCATTCTGTCTGTGGTTTTGCCTATGCCCAATACTTTATGTAAATATAATGCAAGAAAAACACGTGCTCATTTTGAGGCTGGCTTCTTTTGGCTAATACAGTGTTAGTTATATTATAACATTTGATAGCAGTTCCTTTTTGCTTAAATAGTATTTCAATATATATGGATACACCACTTTAATTTATTCATGCATCAAATGATTGCCAAATTGGCTTGTGTTTCCCCTTTGGATGTTCTAAATAATACTTCTATGAGGTACTTAAATTTTAACCAACAAAAGTATGGAATACTTCATGATGCCTCTCATCTGTTTCCCAACTAATACTTAAGAATTTCTTGTTTTAGCTAAAAGATACAGAGAAGAAGAAAAATTATGATATAAAGACAATAAATAGCAAGACTAAAATTTTGCTGTCAGGTTGTTACAGGTATATCAACAGTTGTTGTACAACTGCTTCCAAGTGTGTAATGGTTTGGCTTTAAGTTGTTTTAATTTACAATGTTAGAAATAAAAAAAATCAAAGAATGCTTAGTTATAATTTTGATTTTTTTAAGTTAATAACTTTTAGTTTGATACCATGTGATTGTAGACAGTAGTGATAATCCTCAATTCTCATTTGGCTATTCTATCACTAAAGGAAAACAGCCAGATCCTTCAGGACGCTGTGTTGCTAATACGTGAAGTTAATATAGTAAATCAAATCGTTAATTAAAATATTTTTATCTTACTATGGGTTCCTAGGAATATGGCTGCATTATATCAAAGTGTATATAACACAAAATTTCATGGATTTTATCTAAGTTCTGTTAGGAATATTTTGTTTGAAGTAATTATTTTGAGATTTTGTTTTCACTTTTATTTTTATTCCTTGCAATTAATTTCCAATAATATTAAACTGTTACATTTATTATTCTGTTCATATTCCAGTTTACAATCATGTCCATTTTATCATGATATTTTGGTTCCATAAATTATATTTGTAAAGATTTGTACCTGTTTTAAAGGCTCTGAAAGTATCCTGTTATTGTTGAATACTTACTTGAGGGACAGCTATTGGTGAAAATGGGCCTGAGAGTAGTCACTGAGAAAGGTTTTCCATTAATATTTTGGCAATTTTCAGTCATTCTTTATGAATACCTATTACTTTGACACATAATCTTATTTTGAACTATAGTACTGTTTGTGTATTGTCACGATGCTGTGGCCTTCCAGGAAGTTTCCAGTATCTGTCTCCTTTGACAGCTATATGGGTTCCCCTGACAGTCTTATTACACAGTCCTGAATTGCCTGGAACTCACTATGTATATAGTTTGGCCTTGAACTCATAGAGATAGTCATGTATTTCTGCTTTTTGAGTACTGGCATGCTCCCTTTAATCTGAATGAAAAGCTATTTTTTAACACCAGCAGTGTCTCTGTTACTATAGTGACAAATTCCCATTTCACGAAACACTATCTCTTGCCTTTGTTCATAAGGAAATTCCAAGAGTCTAGATCCTCTAGCATCTAAGCTGGAGTGTATGTTAGATGCCCCACAGAAGCTTCATTTTGTGAGCAATACCCATGTCTTCTATTACTTTAATGCTGCAATTGGCATGTATTAACCCTCTCTTTCTTCATTCCAGATTTTTAGTCACTTGTGAGATATTACAAAAAAGAAACTTAGAATAAATAATCATAGCTTGAGTCCCATTATCTAAAGGCTTGTGTAACTAATTTGAATTGAGCTACTTCTTACTAAAATAGTAGTCATCAAAAGAAACAATCTTTAAACTGTAAAGAGAATAAAATATAAGTTCACTTTATATTGCAAATTAACTAAAGGTTAAACTTATTTTAAATAATCTGATATCTTTTAAAGATTTAAATATTTTCTGCTTATTATTTTAATAGCAAGCATCATTTACTGAGAAATAGAAATAGAGTTTTGATAAATCAAGTTCCTTGAGCAAAATACTTATTCAAAGGAGATACATTGACAGATATTTTAATAATATATTTCCCTGGAACTTGTATTATGTTCTAAATGACAAATGTGAGTCTGCCTCCTAGAAAATTAATAGTTTGTTTATTTTTGCAATTGATGAATCCCTTCATTAAATTAAAACGCATTCACACAAAACAACACATTAAAGTTAAAGATATCTTTTTAAATGTGTAACTAATATGGAATACCTATGCCAAAGAGTGATGATACCCACTGCTTTCTGATACTTCTATAATCTTTTCTGATAAAATTATTATATTCTTTCTTTTAATTGTTAAAGATGTCTTCATATTTTAATAGGATATATATATATATATGTTTGTGTGTGTGTGTGTGTGTGTGTGGTGTGATATCATTCACTTACTAACACTAGTTACTATGTGGCATGAAGTTTCATTGAACTTTTAAGATGTGACACATAACTGTCCGTTTGAATGAAAAGGGACCTTTTCCTTTTACATATTTCAGGATTGGCTGGGTGAGGTCTTGGCCTGAGGTACTACTGCCTTTATTCTAATTAGCATCAGCCCTTTGTAAAAATTTCTCATCTCTTCTTGAGCACATGACATGGCTCCAACATTAAATTTTCAGGAAACTTTTCTTTTCAGCCTCCAAATGTTGCATTTATTTTGTTTCACTTGCTCTTTTTCAGTACAGATTTGCATGAGACACACCAGAGTCAATATTAGACTGTCTTGAAACCACTATTTAAAAAAAAAACCCTTATTTTTATCTTGAGATACATTATTAGGGCAATGGCAGAAGGCAGCCACAATCCTTGATCAAAATATCACAACAATGGACTCCAACACAATTTCTAATATTATTCCACTCTGAAACCTCTTGAGCAGTGTCACCATAGTATACATTGTTCTCAGCATTACTGTCTTCCAAGCTTGTACTAAAATGGCCTGTTAAGCCTCACTTACAGCATTCACCTGCTTTTCCAGTCCAAAGTCCCAAAGTCTTTCATATTCTCCCAACAAGGAGCATGCTCAGACATATCAAAATACCCCAGTACCTGATACCAACTTCTGTCTTAGTTACTTTTATTTCTGTGAAAAGGTACCTTGAAAGAAAAAGGTACCCTGAAGGCCATGTGGATGTTCCTGATTTGTGCTGCTGCCTGAAGTCATGCTGAAGTCTGTGGCCTCTGATGTCACTAGAAACCACACGGAAATCCTTCATCCTTGATGCTGCTAACTGTAAAGGGCAAGGAAGCTACTTTTGCAGTGGTATTACGACTGCACGCTCACCGTTGAGAATGAGAGATATAGGAATGCTTCTGTAACAATCTCTCTTCCCTCCCGCCTCTCCAAAGAAGAAACAATCTAGACGGGAAGTCATTGAAGAAACTTAGAAATTGTGATGAGATCCTGTAGTGTAGTTCTTCGTAGTTGATGGCTTCTGGCACAAATGTGCGTGGGGAATGACTCAGTTTTCTTTAAGGGGTAGGCCACTGAGAGTTTGACCATGTTCCCATGAGTATTTTTTTCTTCTTTTTCTCAGGGAGTCACAAGGGGATTGGATCTAGGACTAGGAATTAAGTGTGATTGGGGTGTATTATGTGTAACTATCAAATAATCAGTAAATAATTATATTGCAAAAAAAGACAAAAACAAAAGAAAAGACACCATGAGCAAGGCAACTTATAAAATAAAGCATTTAATTTAGGGCTTCCAAACAGTTTCAGTTGATGAGTCCATGAGCGTCATGGCAAGGAACAAGGCAGCAGGCAGGCAGGCGTTGCATTGGGGCAGACGTTAGAAGCTTCCTTCCTGATCTCAAAGTTGGAGACAAACAGAGAGACTGGGCTTTTGAAACTTCAGAGTCAGCCTCCAGTGACACACCTCCTCCAACAAGACCATATCCTAATTCTTCATAATCAGTTCTACCATCTGGATACCAAGCATTCAAAGATTTGAGCTTATGGGGGTCATTCTCATTCAAACCACCACAATTATGAAACACAAGAACGAACATGTGTTCTATAAAGTATCTAGATATAAAAACATCATGTGAAAACATCAAGGCATTCGGAGATGGTTCTCTTAGAGATGGTTTCACAGAAGGTGAAGAGGGAATGCTTTCCTGGAATGTCCTCTGAAACAGGTCATCGAATTGCCTTTTACTTCTCACAGATCTGTGTGGTCAATGATTCTAGCAGTCAAAGTATCTTCAGTGTTTCATCCCTCTGTTTCTACACACACACACACACACACACACACACACACACACATACACACACACACACACACACACACACACCCTACTCAATCTAAATCTTCTCTTTCTCTGCCTCAAATGAAGCTTTTTGAACTTTGGTTGATTTTCTCAAACAGGGATCTTTTCCTGTTCTCATGGTACAAACTTGCCAGAGCAAAAGAAGTAGTGACTATATTGTTGTCTCTTCACAGTTTTTTCCCATACTGTTTCATTTTCTTCTTGAAAACATATTAAAATAAAAATGCTATCAAAGAAATGAGTACTGTAATGCTAACTTTGACCTCTGCTGTGCTTGAAAGCGGGCCACAATTACATTGGAAATGCCTTTTTAAAGAAGAGGCCAGGCGATTGGTACAGCAGGAACAA
>JAQHUG010000357.1:952586-964303 GCA_028555095.1 Dicrostonyx torquatus
TGGAAAGCTCTCTCTGCGCGGATCACCGACCTGCCTGCTTCTTCAGAGGAGCTCTCTCTGGTATAGTAATCTGTGTGTATTTTGGCCTTTATTAAACTTGTGTGTCTTAAATAAAACTGTCACATGCATATGTATTTCAACATGTTTCATGAGGAAGTTTGGATATCTTGCCTAATTTTACTGAGGAGATCATGTGCTATATCTCCATTTGTTGGCATTGATTCCATTTTATGAGAAATGTGAGTTACTCTCTGGTAGCCAAAGTTCAGGCCACTGCTACATACTCTAGAGACCAGCTCTGCTCAACTTCTGTTTGTACCCTTTGATGATGTACTTTGTTCTTTCATTTTCATATCGTACATAGTCATTGCTAAAAACAGACTGCATGTTTAATAATGAGTTAATGTCTCAATTTGATGAGACTGAAATAACCATTTTTACACAAGATAAATTGTGAGCTTTTTAAAAGAGATGCTTTTTGCATTTAACTTCATATAATCTTCAGCAGTATATACTCTGAATATAGAAAATTCTCATTAATTATTCATTGAATTAATTAAATGAGTAATTACAATTTTTCAGTATTTTGCAAAGTTTGGAAAACATATCACACATAGAGGGGGACAATACATATGTCACTGCTTTAAAAGTGTACAGTGAAAATGAGATTTTTTTTTAGACATGGAGAGGTTAGCAGTTCTTCTTAATAGAAAAGAAAGGGAAAGCTACACGTGAATGTTCATAGTTCACCTTTAAGGACATGTATCTTTCTCCCTGTGTATGGCCTAATGTCGATTTAGGTGATCCATGACCAAAGAGTCCCTCAAATATGAAACTTGTTCATAGTGATTGATACCTTTATTGACTCTTTTTTGACCTCTGTCCTATTTAATGGATCCTGACTTTGTGTTTGTCTTGGTGTACTGTGAAAAACCTATCATATGAGAGCCTCACATTCATCAAAAAGAAAACAAAAATTCTACAGATCATCATAAGAAGAAATCAGAAGGTTTTGAATAACGTAGGAAAGACTTTGAGTGTTGAGGTGCCTTTGGGTTACATGAGGCAAAAATGAAGACTCAATCAGAGAAAGGTATATGTTAAAAATACCAGTGATCATATTAAGTTCTCAGGCAAGTGAGCAGACACATAAGAAAATAAATAGCCAAATTAAAGGTAGTATCATGAAAGCAGTGATCACCCAGCCTGCTGGATAGGGAACAATTACTGTGGTTTTATTCCCAGCCTTCAGCTTGACCCATTTGCATAAGTTGTATACCGAGAAATGTATATCAGTGGTGACTTAGTCATTCTTGTGGTATGAGAAAGTTATGCGTGTATCCAAAATGGATGCCATGGCAACCTGAAATTACAATAATTTACTGAAGTCTCCTCCCTAGTTTTTGCTTTATGAGATGTTTAACACGTTATTCTTGATGACTGAGTGGTTAGGCACTGAACAGTGTATGTAATTATCTTGTTGCTACTGTCATCACAACATCATTATGTTTTTCCTAGAAACTTAGAGGTTTATCTTGAGCTTGAGCAAAATATGAATGCAAATAACTCCAGCATATTTTTAAAAATATTAAATTAAATTGCTTCTGCCATGATTTAAACTGGTTATCACTGTATGCCAAAGCATGCTCATAAACAAAGCAATCTTCTAAGGATTTAGTAATCGTGAAGGAGAAGAATTGTCACTGCACTCTGAAAGATGTGACTCTCTATTTCCTTTTTAATTGAATAATACATTACTATAGAAAACTAGAACATTACTTGAGTATTATATTTTATAATTTATCCACTTACTGAGCCAAGTATTTCCATTTGGGATTTCACAAAAACATGTGCAGAGTTTAGATAACTAATCTTTCTGAAGCATTATCAAATTCAGTGTCTAAAGCCTTTGTAATCAAACCACTAAAGAGGGGACCTCTGAATGTTCTTTCCTATTCTTTTCCATTTACCTTCAAGCTACCAAGAGTGTTCCGATGGCATTCCACAGTAAACAAAACGCTGTGACCAATACTCTACCTATGAAGGGTCTTTTTCTTTTCCATTATGGGAAATTGAACAGGGGGCCTTATAAATACTAGACAAAAGTCCTACTTAAGAGCTGCAGCCCAAACCTTTCTTTTACCTTTTTATTTTGAAACAAGGTCTCACTGAATTGTCTGCATTTGTCTATAAAGTTATCCTTCTACATTATTCTTTAAAGTAGCTGGGCCTACAATCCTGTACTCAGGCCCAGCTAAGATTCTGAAGACATTTCAAATTAATGTGTGTAAGTTATTACAAGAAATATGCTGAAATTATTAAATTAATTTTAGATCTATATATCTAAATCATACTAAATTGTGTCCAAAGTAACATGTTAATAACCATATTTATTTGTGTAAAATATTATTCTGTCAAGAACTAATGTTAAAGAAATATCTTCTTATATTTGACAATGCTAATAATTTTGCTGGAACCTGGAAAGGAGTTTGTACTATCTTGATAATTATCTATTTAATTTCTCAATTCAAACATTTTAATAAAGAAGAGCAATGAATGAAGGGCAGATTAAGACTGTAGATGAAAAACGTTCTTCCAATAACCATGTATTCATAGGCACGCCAGATTGAACAGGTGGGCATGGACCAGAAGGCCTTCAGACCTGAGGTTGCCAATTGGGAGAATTTGGTTCTTGATAACACTATAATGAGAAAGGCACATTGAAAAATCCACCAAAGAAATATCACTCCAACTACTTGTAGCTGCCACCCAAAGGATTTATTCTTATATCACCCAGTACTTGAAATGTGCAGCGCTTGGTATTTGTGAGTCCCCAGGAGCAAAAGAAACCAAGTGACAGTTTACAATAGTCTCTTTCCAGGATCACTTCCTAGCAAAAAGGCAGGCATAGCCGTCCCCCAGTTTCTCCCTGGAAATGTTTTGCCTGCACTCTTTTATAGCTATTGTAAAAAGGTACAGGCCTACAAGAAGCTGTGACTGACAGCTGATGGGCAGAGAATTAAGCACACATCCAGGGGCTGAAATAGAAATGATGCACTGCAGATGCGTTTCTTTTCCATCTTATTTGAACAGTAAGAACACACTTTCAGCTTATCCCTAGAAGTAAGTGGTTCACATATCAAGCAACACAACTTTATATGTCCCTACCAGAACCACCCCCAGACTCCCATGTGGAGAACAGAGGAGTATATGAGAATCCCTGGAGATGTTGTAACAGGCAGTTATGACTTACCTGCTATGAGTTCTGGGAACTAAACCTGAGTCCTCTTTAAGAACAGTATGTTGAATTAGTGCCTGAACAGCTTTTCTAGCCCCAATGTCCTCCTTTTTAGACCCACTGAGTCCATTTAGTGCTGTAAATGTGGCATGAATATGGGGTCATTAAGTGGAAGATGAGCATAACATCAGGAGCTTTTATCCCTCACAATTTTTACCAGTAGCCATCAACTGCCAATAGCTCCTTAACTATGGGTGGCCCTCATCAGAGAAGGAATTTTTTCAGAAGATAGATATTAATACAGAGGCTCACAACTTCAAATCAGAACGAATAAGAGACTGTGGGACACTAAATAGGACACCTATAACATATCTCCTACCCCCAAGGTTCTGGGATCTTTGTGGAAGAGAGGAGAGAAGATTGTAACAGCTAATACCTCCTTTCAATCTTTATCATAGACTGACATGCAAAGAGAAATGGTACAGTTAAAACAGTTAGCAATTTCTTGATACTTAGTTTTGGGGGTTTTGTTTGAAGATCATTCCATAATTATGCGATGAACATTCTCATAAATAATGTAGAAGCTGCCTGCTTCCTGAATCCTGTTCAACATTGCAGATTTTGTAAATTACCTAATTTTGGACAATGTCTGTGTTCGAAAGGAGGTCAAAATGAAAAATAAAAGTACCTTGACAAAAAAAAATGAAGTCACAATATACCAATGTCATGAAGAAATAAATAATAATGAGTGTTTATATTAAATAAAAGAAAAAATGAAATAAACAACTTTACACTTAGAGAACTAGAATAAAAAGAATGCAAAGTAAACTGAGAGTTAGCTAAAGGAAATAAATAATGAAAAATCAAATCAGAAGTGTACAAGTAATTAAATCTATAAGAATATCAACAGAAGTATAAGTGTGTGTGTGTGTGTTAAAGGGAGTTAGACTACTTGGAATCACAATACTCCCCACAACAGCAATAGGATAACATAAACCCCAGTACCAGGCATGAGAAACCTCCTTTTGAATTTTGAATGGCTGGTCAGTGTACTCTAAATAACTCTTCAAACAATATATACTATCCATGTACCCTTTGGCTGTCTCTCAAGGGTTGAGGGTAGGCCCCTATAGCAGAAGACACTACACACTTAGGATACACAAACCAGAAGATCTGAGCTGGATATGACTTGGAAGCCTTTTTCCTGTTGTCTAACCTTCCTGAAAACAGAAAATACTATGCAAGCTGCAAAGGGGAGACAATGCAACTCAGCTGCAACAACTATGAACCATTGCAATAAGCAGCATGGTAGTTTCTGTATAGGTGCAATGAGTGGCACTCACATGTTTGTGGCAACCAGTTGCTGTCTAACTTGACCTAAGGCATACTCAACAGGAGGGGAATTATGCCTGGTACTGGAAACCTAGTCAGCATCCCCATGCCAGTGAAGCTAAGGGCTTTAAAAAAAGAATCTATGATCTCCACTTGGCTAAACCAGCATCCCCATGACAGTGAAGCTAAGGGCTTTAAAAAAAGAATCTATGATCTCCACTTGGCTAAACCTGTACAATTCGTTACAATGTTCTAAATCTGATCCTTATACTCACAGGTTAGTGGAGCTACAATCTTTCCTCAAAGAAGCTTCTCACTACAACCAACAGATAATATCACAGAAAACCACAACTGGATTTCAATGCAGACATCAATGAAGCCTGAGGAGCCCAGCCCCAGTGGATACATCTCCATCAAAACCTCTGCATCTACATCTCAAGGAACATTGTTAAAACCAGAGTGGAAAGATTGTAAGAGCCAGAACATTAGGACGTTTGCTGTGAAACACTCTCTTAGAAATGACTAAAACAAGACCAGTACAATGACAATATCAATGAGCATATTGATATGGAAGGAAAAATTTTCACAGTGTACCATCCCTAGACAAAGAATGATGGCAACTATCGATTGCTTGGAGGGGTATTAGCTTCTCCCTGGGATGAGCTTCTTATTGGTTGTCCAATGCAAAATGGTCAACCCTGAAATTATATACATAGAAACAACCAAAACAGAATCAGTCAGTTGGAATTATGTATTTGTAAAATAATAATCAAACAAAAAAGGCTATCAATTTGAGAGTGGGGAGCATGGAAGAGGTGGTGGGGGGAAAGGGAAGGATGTGTCAAATGTTATATGATTATTTAATTAAAAATATTTGCAAATAAATGTTTGTTTTAAACATAAAAATCTAACTAATGGTTTCTCAAATAATATAAATTGACAAATATCTAGGTAGATGAAAACAAAATTCCTAAGAAACAAAAAAGAGGCAGCAAAACTTATGTTCCAGAAATTAAAAGAAGACTCATAGGAAGCTACTATCAACAGTTAAAGATCAACATATTAATTGCATAACCTAGAACAAATTAATACATTTGTTGACACAAATAACTTTTCAAGGCTGAGTCAAGAAAACTATAACACTTGAATTGAGTGATAAAATATTAAGAGATAAATGTGTAATTAATATTCTCCCAACAAAGACACCCAAAGAGCTGCATGACTTCATGGTTGAATTCTATAAAGTATTTAAAGAGAATTCATACTAACCATTTTCTTTTATTTTGAAAAAAAATTTCTTATGTATTTTGATCATGTTTTCCCCTCCTTGACTCCTCTCAGATTCACACCCCTCTCTATCCATCCAACTTATGTTTTTTTTCTCTCTTTAAAAGCAAACAAAAATATAAAAAGCACAAACAACCAACCCCAAACAAAAAATGGCACTCAAAATAGACAAGTAATACATGGATGTACAAAGGCAGGAGAAAAAGACAAGATCTCCTGAGTAAATTGGGAATGTGGGGGTCATGATGAAGGGTAGAAGGTGAGAAGGGAGAGGAATGAAGAAAAATGTATAGTTCAATAAAATCAGTAAAAAAAAATAGACAAGTAAAAAGACCAATCAGGCAAAATATAATAAGAGAGGAATTATACAAAAAGTCTACAAAATACCTATGAGTGTGTGTGTGTGTGTGTGTGTGTGTGTTTGTGTGTGTGTGTTAACCATCTACTGCTGGGCAAGGGCCCTAGCCTAAAATGTAATTCTAGCCTTCATAAATTCAATCAGCTATGAGGAGAGGAAACAATTGCTACTCAAATCAGGCCAGGATCACCCTGATACAAAAGTCAGATAAAGATACTACAAGAATAGGAAACTTTAGACTGATAAATGTGAAAACAAAAATCTCTTCACCGAAGTGCCAGCAAGTCAGTTTCAACAGTACATGAAAAGACTGGAAACCATGATCAAATGGGACTTGTTTATAAATGAGAACTTAGTTTAATATAAGGTAATCAATGTGAAATATCACACTAAGGACATGAAAACTGGTCCTGGAGAGACAGTTCAGTTGTGCACTGCTCTTGCAGAGGACCTGAATTTGGTTCTTAGCATCTACATGGGATGGCTCAAAACCTAGTGACTCTAGTTCCAAGGAATCAGACACTACTGGCTTGTAGCAGCACCTGTATTCATATCTGCATGTGTGCAAACATGCACAGAATTTAAAATAATAAAACAATTAAAACTTAAAATCACATTGCCTATTCATTATAAGCAGAAAACATGTTTGACATGTATAGGACGTTTTTATAAAGGTCACAAGTGAGTTATAAAACCAAATTGTCTCAACACCAATGTACTGTCTATAGAAATTTCACAGCAAACAGCACAAAATTAATGAGGGAAAATGGAAAGCTTTTCCAATAAAATTCAGTACAAAACAAGGATACATTACTCTCATAATTTCTAGATCACTGAATATTGGGGTGACTGGCAAAAAAATAAGGATTACGAATCACAGATCTCTGTGATTTCAAGGCCAGCCTGAACTATTCAATGTGATCATGCTTCAAAAATATTGTACAAAAATAAACTAATAAAGAAAAGGGGGCCAGTCCCGACGCCGGGAGCCGGTGCAGCTGTGAGGGCTGGAGCTTTTTGCTGCCGCAGCTAGTCAGGCATGGTGTTGGATGCAGGCCCGCCTCGCCTGACTCGCGGTGCTCAGAAGAAAGGTGGCGGTAATGCTAATGCTGGCAAGCAAGCTGAAGCTGGATGAAGGTCTCAAAGGATCCAGGACATCAGCTTCCACATCTGACTCTACTCGACAAGTCTCTGTGAGAGACAAGTTGCTTGTAAAAGAGGTTGCAGAACTTGAAGCCAATTTACCCTGTACATGTAAAGTGCATTTTCCTGATCCAAACAAGCTTCATTGCTTTCAGCTGACTGTAAACCCAGATGAGGGTTACTATCAGGGTGGAAAATTTCAGTTTGAAACTGAAGTTCCTGATGCCTACAACATGGTGCCTCCCAAGGTGAAATGCTTGACTAGAATCTGGCATCTCAATATCACAGAAACAGGGGAAATATGTCTAAGTTTACTAAGAGAACACTCAACTGATGGCACTGGCTGGGCTTCCACTAAAACACTGAAGGATGTTGTTTGCGGATTAAACTCTTTATTTACTGATCTTTTGAATTTTGATGATCCACTGAATATAGAAGCTGCAGAACATCATTTACAAGACAAGGAGGATTTCCGGGACAAAGTGGATGAATACATCAAACACTATGCCAGATATAAGAGGGGAGATTGCAGTTCTGAGGACTTTGTCTTAGTTGTCTCTGATGTGAAACAAGTAGAGGTAGCCCTCCTCCCCATCCTCATACTCCCTGTCAGCCCCTGAGGGTTGTCCCAGTCTTGCGACCTCGTTGTCCTGAAGAAGACCACCCTCCTGACTACACAATACAGCAAGAAAGTGTGTCTGGGCCTCGAGAGCATTGTCTGCTTCCCTTAACATGTTTCCTGAAACTCTGTCTAGGCTGTGGGATTCCTCTGAAGTTGTAATGAACTCACCATTGAGGATAGCACTTGTTTCCCTTACCGCCAACAAAATTGGTGTCCTGCACAAGTGATGTAATGACATGTTTGGTGTGACAGGCTGGCAATAAGAAACCCGCTATAAACTGTGATTGGATGCACATTCTCTTACCTTCTTCCACGAATGTTGGCCCTGCCTAGATGTGAAGCTTCCCAGAATACATAGTCATTCACTGTAGATCTTACTGAAATGCATATTTTATTTAATGTAACTATATTTTGGAACAGATTTGTAATTTGTACAATTTGATGCTTTAATTATTTTTTCTATTCTCATAAAAAGAAAAAAGAAAATAGAAAAGAGTAGGGAGGGCTGCTTTTTCTTCCTGGTCACCTGGCTAGCTTAGACTCAAAATAATCACACAGAGACCATATTAATTAAATCACTGCTTGGACCATTAGCTCTAGCTTCTTATTGGCTCACTCTTAAATTAATTTAACCCATTTCTATTAATCTGTATATTGCTATGTGGCTGTGGTTTACTGGATAAAATTCCCAGCATCTATCTCCAGCAGCTCCATGGCTTCTCTCTGACTCTGCCTCCTTTTCCCCAGCATTTTGTTTAGTTTTCCCCACCTAGCTCTGTTCCCCTATAGCTCTGCTATAGGCCCAAAGCAGTTTCTTTATTCATTACCTAATAAAAGCAACACATAGACAGAAGGACCTCCCATACCATTTCCCCTTTTCTGTTTAAACAAAAAGGAAGGCTTTAGCTTTAACATAGTAAAATTACATATAACAAAGCAGATATCAAACAAGAATCACAGTGACAATATTTATATCTACTTTATCTTTTATCATAATTAAGGAAAACTATAACCATTTGTTCTTCGACTCCATCAAATACTCTAGAAGAATATAATATTATCTAAGTAAAGAGGAAGTACATTGTAAGCAACTTCCAAACCTCTAGAATTGACAGAGACATCTCACTTCCTGGACAGTTATTCGAAGTTCTTTTGTACCATTAGGGTATCCATCTTCATTCTACAGGCCCATAGTGTGCAACAGACTTTTCCATGAAGCAGGAAATTTCAAAGACAGTTCCACCTATATTGTCAGTTTGCCAGTCACTTTCTTCTGTGTCCTGCAGAATGTCTGGTAGATTCTTTCATGAAGTAGGAACCCTGAAGAATCATCTTACCTGTAGGCACGTTCAGCAGTCATTCTCTGTGGATCCTGCATGTCCATCTCATCTATCAAACCCCATAAGGGGCCTCTTTCATTCCCATCTTCCTCTTGAAATAATTTGTACTGCCAGGAGCAGATGTGTCTCATTATCATGAAAAGTCCTACGTTATTAAAACATTTTAAGTGCTGTATTCTGAAGGTCTCTGAAGAATTTGAAGAATACCTATCTAACTGAAATATATCTCTATACATCTAGAAAATCTAACTAACTTGCCTACAATCTTGGCTATTATAGATGATTATCTATTAGCATATATTTCTTAATTATACATTATATCTTTTAATGAGCTGCACAAACACAATGCCTTAATCAAGAGCAGAAATATAATATATATATATATATACACACACACACATATATAAATTGACTTTAATTTGTATCAAAAAATCAAGATTCTTACCAATACAAAGTACCATGTCTATAGCATATCCCCCTTTAAATATAAACAAACATTTATAGACAATATGTGGGAATATGGGTGTACTTTCATCCAAACTGCTTCCTGCTATTTATTGGGTGAAGTATTTTCTTTGGTGGGTACTCACAGCGACCTTTCAGGGGGTCTGGTTCCATCAAACCATATTGGTCTGGAAGCAATCCACAGGTTCTCATTTTCTGTGGAAACAAAAGAAGAACCTCTTTTTCAAAGCAATATATCCATAGACTCAAACTTTGAAGTCAAGATACCTTTATAATATACATGCTGGTTTAGTTTAACAGCCCATACAAAGAAACATCTGTTTGTACTTCATTCACAGTCAAAAAATTCAAAGATAACACAATAATATACATAATCCAAACTCTCTGTGTACAGTCCATCTTTACATGGCTTTTTTTCTTTATTTCTTTAGTCTATGACTGTCTATATTCTGCCTCTGTAAAGACTTTAAACTATTTACTTCTTTTTATAACTCTCTATACTTTTTTCTTTTCTCTCCTAAGCCTATGTACATTTTTTAAACACTGTGTCTCATTCAGAGGTTTTTTTTCAACTGAATTTGTCTTTATTGTGCATCTGTAATTTTTTACTGTCCAAGAGCTCTTCTTAAAATGCTACGCACTTCTTAAAAACTTAAACTGCAAAATTACTAGGTCAAATACAGTACTTTCTATTTTCCCAACGCAGTCCAGAATGACAGAGCAGCTCGCACCTCTGAGAGCCATGCCCACAGCCTCATTCTCAGGCACATAGCCAGTCCATGTAGCCATTAATCAAGCTGTAGCAGTCTCTCATGAGCCCCATTCAAATGCTCTGTAACTGGACCTATTCTCTGAAAGAGTCAGAGTTTGTGCTGGAATGACCTCCAAGAAAGCCATTATTTCAAAATGATGCAGCTTTTTTCCTGCTACAGCAGAATCAGGAAAACCTCTTTCTTTTAAAGGAGCCATGCCTCTGCTTGCTCCTAGCAAGCAAAGCCCATCCAAGAAAATGCCACTAGCAAACCATGCTTAACTCTGTTCTTTTGTTTACAGAATTAATTTTTAAGCTTTCTTAGTTTTTTATATGCATTTTAGTTTACCCCATGTTGGGCACCAATCTGTTGGAATGAGGAACGCTTGTTCTTCCCAGCTGCCTGGCTAGCTTAGACCTAAAATAATCACACAGAAACTGTATTAATTACAGTTTACAATCACTGCTTGGCCCATTAGCTCTAGCTTCTTATTGGCTAACTCTTATATTAATTTAACCCATTCCTATAAATTTGTATATTGGACAAGTCTGTGGCTTACCAGGTAAAATTCCCAGCATCTGTCTCCAGCAGCTCTATGGCTTCTCTCTGACTCTACCTCCTTTCCCCCAGCATTCTGTTTAGTTTTCGCTGCTTAACTCTGTTCCCTTTAGTTCTACTCTAGGTCCAAAGCAGTTTCTTTATTCATTAACCAATAAAAACAACACATACACAGAAGGACCTCCCATACTAGGTTATCTAAATTGTAAAAGAAAAAGTAAAGTCAGCTCTTTTTGAAAAAATACAAGGTAGTCTATGTAAAACGACCCATAGACTCCAGAACTCTTTCAACAGGGACAACTACATGGACTCAAATGTGGTGTTGCTGAATGCAAACTAGTGTATGTTTAGTTTAGACTTGCTAAATTGCTCCTTCTGTTATAAAGAAGATGCAATTTCCAAATAGGGAGTAGTTCAATTCTAAGAAAATTCTTTTTTTCCCATTTTTTATTAAATTTAAAAGAAAAATTTACATTTATTCCCCTTGTCCCAGGCCCCCCCACCTCACAACCCTCCCCCTGCTTTCTTAAGATGGGGCAGGATACCATGCCCTGTGGAAAGCCCAAGGCCCTCCCCTCTCCATCTCGGTAAGAAGGTGTGCATCCATATAGAATAGGTTCCC